>JAHPZR010041251.1:42500-44371 GCA_019787425.1 Platygyra sinensis | reverse complement strand
CACAGTTCTGTAATAAAAATTTTATTCACCCGTAAACAAAATCTGTTCATTGTTTGAGAACAGGGTACGATGTCTGCAATTATCACATAATTGTTACAATGAAAATAGACAGTGGTAGATAACCAGTGGTCCGAAAGGGGGTGCCGGGGTTGGACAATATAGGTGAGAGTTTGTCACTCGGAGGACACAGGAAGATGTTTCCTTGTTTGCCGTGGTTCCCCGGTGTCCGTATAAAGCGGGATAATTTTGAGAGAAATATATGAGCGTTTTGTCGGGACAAACGAACGTGCCGTCTAAAGCGGGTGTCCGTTATTAAATGGGTGTCCGTAGAGTGGGGTTCGGCTGTAACCATTTTATCGGCCTACGCTCGGTTGAAGAGGGTCACTGACGTGGCGTAAGTGCATATGCCAAGGAGGAAAGGTCCAGGGTGTACCTCCATCATCAGATCTTCCCTGACATCAGTAATGTGGTATCACCATTTCTTGCACTTTGTTCGGAGTTGCTCATGCAGCTAAATTTCAGAAGCTGTAGTTTCTAAATAATCTGGTGGACGGTTGAGAGGGGAAAAAACTTACTTTCTTCTACTGGTGTATACGAGGAGCGGTACATATTTGAAAGGAAGTATCCCGGCCTTACAAACTCTGTTGTCTCCTGACGCACAGTCTACGCTGACGGGGCGGCCCTCCATTGGTCAGATGCTCATTTCTCTCACCTGGTCTTTCTGTCTGCAATGAGTTGTCAACTCATTGGCTTGAGGTGGCCTCTCATCCTGTCGGAACGGCGATCAAGTCGATGCACAACTAGCGGCGCGTGCTCGTCCTTGACTACGGGGGCCCGCCTGCTCCGACAACCTAAAAAACACAAAGAGTTAAGCTTTACACGTGTGAAATAGTCAGTAACCCTCACAAAAACAACTCCTCTTTATGCTTTCAGTGTCCGCCACGTTGCGTTGCGTACTGCAAGTTGGTTTTGCCACTTTGCGTCCTTAATTTAACGCGGCTTCCTTGCATGGGAGGTTCTCGCCCTTGGATCCACATTAATAAACAACACCTCTCCCAACAACTTATAATGACGTTTTCCATCACAGCTCATTGTGTTACTTATAGGTACTTTTCAAATACTAAAGGCTCCTACTAATAAACTGCGCTCACTATCGGTCTCATAACACTTGAGGGACTGGGCCCCGAGGGGGGGAACAGTGAATTTTTGTTTCCCGAGAAATCCTCAATGTTTCTGGAGACGAGGGTCAGGGAAACATCGAGATTCGAGGAAGACAAATTTCACTGTTTCCCCAAAGGAAACCAGTCAATTACAGTGACTTGTTTGTTATACTAACAAAATACAAAAGTGCGAAAGCACAGCAGAATTTTGAATAAAAACGCGACTGAGGATCTCCAGCGGACAACATCAGGCCACCTCTGATCATCCTGCAACACGCGGTCAACATTTCGCGTGTAACAGTGAACTGTTTTCCAGTTTGACGTCATAGTTTTCGCAATGTTGCCGCTCACGGCATTGGCGGGACGAAACAAGAATTTTCATTGTTAGATGTTCATGTGAATCACGAACTACGCCAATGAATGGGGCCTCGCCTGTTAGCGGGAAAAAAACGTCCAGCTAATGTAACAACCAAGGCTCCGATTAGCAAGCAGAAAATGACGGGGGGGGGGGGGGGGGGGGAGGGGGGGGGGGGGGAGGGGGCCTGAGCGAGTAGCCCACGTTAATTTCCTCCCCACTCCCACTTGCGCTTCGGGTCCTCGGTTAAAGCATTACGTCTTCGTACATGTCCAGATCCAACTACGAGTTGGGTCCAATACCCTTGTTTTAGTCTACTGATTTTCCGTTTGTGTTGGCAATTGCCGACATAGAGA
>JAHPZR010041251.1:30000-40000 GCA_019787425.1 Platygyra sinensis | reverse complement strand
ACCTGCGTAGGCGATAAATGATTACAGCGGAACCCCACTCTACGGACACCCATTTAATACGGACACCCGCTTTATACGGACAGTTTCGTTTGTCCCGACAAAAAGCTCATATATTTTCTCTAAAATTATCCCGCTTTATACGGACACCGGGTAACACGGAAAAAGGAAACATTTCTGTGTCTCGAGTGACAAACTCTCATATATTGTCAACCCCGCTTTACGGACACTGGTTATCTACACACTGTCTATTTTCATTGTAACAATTATGTGATAATTGCAGACATCGTACCCTGTTCAAACAATGACAGATTGTTACGGGTGAATAAAATTTTATTACAGAACTGTGCCAAAAAACAGTAACGAAGTAAAGTCACAGACTTTTTCAAATGAATCCACTGTCATACCTGTTTCAATAATTTTACTCTGAGACTATGATAAATGATCATGAGGTTTCCTTAGGATGAACTTGTTGCTGTTACAGCCTTTAAAAAATTAAACGTTTTCTCATAAAACCGTCTGCTTTGGTCTTTAAATCGCTAAAACATGTGTTCCTGACGTTTTCTCTGAGAGCCCACTTAATACGGACACCCGGATAATACGGACACTATGGCATGTCCCTTTGGTGTCCGTATTAACCGGGTTCCACTGTATTGAAAAGGACTTTTTGAAAGTGTTGCTAATCAGTAAGCGCCAGTCAAAACGCGGGAGAGTAAAAGAAAAGGATCAGTATTCCTTACATGACGAATCGACCAATCTTAATGTGGGTAATCTGATCCACCATTTTAACCCATAAACTGCTTATGCAATCACAGGCTGAAAATGGGCAAAAAAGAACCCAGACAGACAGATGAAATGAAGACAGGGGAAAGGATGCTCAAACTGACTGACTGACTGACTGACTGACTGACGGATGGACAGACAGACAGGCAAACAGACAGATGGGTGGACAGACCGACGAACAGACAAACGAATCATGGACAGACAGACAGATGCACTGACTGACTGACTGACAACTCATTTCCAACACTTTTCCTTTCCAAATTTCAAGGGTAAAGCCCTGGAAAGAGTTTGACGTTCTAACTGATGAACTGACCAGCTGACTGACAAACTGACAGACAGATAAACTCACAGACAGACATACATGCACTGTAGGATGGAACGACTGACAGATTGAAGCACTGAAGGACTGATCGACTTACAGACAGATAAACCCATGGACAGAGATACTGACAGATGGAAGGACTTACAGACTGACAGATTGAAGCACTAAAGGACGGGCGGACAGATGAACCCGCAGACAGACATACTGACAGATTGAAGCACTGGTGGACAGAAAAGCCCATGGACAGACATACTAAGGGACTAATGCAATGATAGACAGGTGGACTGAAGGACTGAAGGCTGGACAGACTACCAGATGCCCTACTGGTGGATATTTGACCTCTGATTGACTTTGATTTTAATTTTGACTGAAATTTTGATCTCCGTGGACAGAGAGACACATGGACAGACAGACAGACAGACAGGCAGAAATTTGAAACCAACGGGGTAGGAACAACAACTAGACTTAAGAACTGTAAATCTTAGTCAATTTCTTTCAGTTTATCAGATCAGCATGTGTGACACAGCTACAAAGCAGCTGATTGGAATTTTTTATTCAGTTTGATTTGATGGCAACAGATGCAGCTGGGAGAAGACTGAAAGAACAAGCAAGGTTGAAACAAATTTTATTGCATATTGACACGCTGTGATGTAATGCATGGATTTATAAATCTACCTATCAACAATTAACTATTGCCGTCTCTTTCATTCTTTCGTTTTGACAAGATACTGCAAAACCTTGTCTTATTAAAATGACAAAAGACAAGTTAAATTGTGTGCCAACTTTAATGGTGAGCCCATTTCTCTGTGTTTTATTAAAAGGAATTTTATCCAAAAATATGTAACCCTAACAAGTGTTTAAATATAATAATTATTAATTAATAAAGGAAAACACCCACTATTCAAAGGAGCATTATGAATAAAGAGAATTACAATGCCCATAGAAAACGCTTGGCTCTATAAATGTTTTGCAAGTTTACTCCTACGAAATGCCATAATTTATTACAAAGACTAGAAAACGGTGGGTATACAGGAATCCAATATCAAACTTTTCATTCATTGGTGATTAATTCACACACATGAATGCTTATTTGATAAGCAATCCAGGTACTGTGAAAATCACCAACATTTGATAACAATTATTAAAATAATAATATTGCGCTACAACATCCCTAAGGCCTAGTCAGATTACATTCCTCCAATGATGAAAGCTTTGATGTCACAGCTGTCTTTGAGTACTTGTTATCTCTCTGGCCTATGAAATAAAGAGGTAAAAACATATCAATAGGCCATTCCGAACTTCAGCAGGGAACTGGGACAAGTTCCAAATTTTAACCAATCGTTAAACTGACACCATCACATAAAAGATCATGCTGAGATTGGTCATTTGACCAAGTATGATGCTTTTAGGGTGAACAGAGACCAAGATATGGACCTTGAAATATGGTTCAAAATCCATACAAACGTCTATTTTGCGACAGCATCCCCTAAAACCACAAAAACTCTTAAAATTTTTCGTCAGTTTTGTGACAACTGTAAAATCCCATGATGCACCTACTATATGAAAGAAGCTGAGATGAAAATCACTATGTTTGCCCATTTCAAGAGTACCAGGATAATCATAAAAAATTTAAGAGTTTATATGGTTTTGGGGGACGCTGTCACAAAATTAGAGAAGTTTGTATGGATTTTGAACCATATTTCAAAGTTCATAGCTTGGTCTCTGTTCTCCTAAAAGCATCATACCTGGTCAAATGACCAATCTCAACATGATCTTTCATGTGGTGTTAGTTTATGGATTTGTTAAAATTTCAAACTCGCCCCAGTTTCCTGCTGAACTTCGGAACGGGCAATTATGTACAGAAATGGTGTGTACCCCTGGGGGGGGGGGGGGAGGGGGGACTCCCATATAAAGGAAGGGGTGCTTGCTGTACCCTTCAGGGGTTAAAAAAAGTAGTTCTGGTATCCCTTAGGGTGTTTATCAGTCCCGAAAGGTCCACAGCAGAACAAGTTGGGGTACTTTTTGCAGTATTCACAGGTGGCACAAGCTCTTGTTGTGAGGAGTTTTTTTTCAATCTTTATGCAAACATTCAGCGTGTGAAACATGACACAGTAAGGAGAGGAAACTCAAAAAGTGATAACACGCTTAAAAGGCTTTGGATCATGCTGAAAAGCAAGATGACAATAGAAAAGACAACCAGGCACTGAGGAAAGTTATTTTTATTACAAAATGTCTATTAACGCTTTTCCCCATACAAACCTTTGTAAATTAAAATTGTTGTTAGTAACATAACACCTCCATATGCTGAACAAGAATACAATGTCCCCAGCCAGGGCTAAAACCCAGACCACTGGACCCTGAGACTAGCACACCAACCAGGAGGCCACCGCACCTCCCCCAGTTATAGCCAGCTGGTACGAGGCATGAATAGGTGTCAAAGTTTTCGTAGAGTGCTAGACCTCTATGCTTAAATTATCACTGAAACTTTGTACTTTCTCTGTTAACTAGAAATGTGTGATCGTGCTGCCATTAAGTTCATTATCTAGATATGTGTGATCATGGAGCTGTAATAGTTAATAGTAGTTAACTGAGCATGTATAAATGATCATCAACAAAAGAGTTTAGGCATAGGATTGAATAAATCTTCTTCAACAGACCAAAAGCCATTGGTAAGCATGGTAACATGCCACTATTTTATATGTACACACAAGAGAAGAAGAAAAATGTGATTGATGATAAAAATGTAGAGGTGTTGCATCCAATAAAAACTTCTACTAACAGCAATATGACATTCCTGAAACAGGAGCCAGTTGCCCCCAGTCTAGGAAGTAGTGCCTCCAAATTAAAAACCAAATAAGGGTGGTGGAGTTTTAAGGAGAAACTTCCCTCCACACTTACTGACCAACATGCAACTTGCAGTTTCCACTTCTTCGACAAATAACTTCATACTGAAATGATTGACAATGCCATAAAATGTGAAACAGCTAAATTACTATTAGTCTACCAATCTTAATATGCATAAATTACCTTTCTTGCTTGAATCCCGTGGAGTTATTGGATGTGTATGGTCCTCTAACATTTTGTCGTGGACGCAATCCATGGTCTGTTTGACGGCTTACATCTAAGAACATAGACATCAAAAATTGTGTGACACTTTGTTCAGTCTTTTCATTTGTGACAAGTACAGGGGATTAGAAACAATAACAAGAAGATTTCAGATTTAGCTTGTTAGCAGACTCGCATTGAAGGGCAAATATTATGCAGTCTGGCTCGACTTTCAAGAAAAATCCCTTGGGGCCAGTTCCAGGCCTCTAAGTTTACAGATTTAGTAAAGTATTTCAATCAGTGAAAAGTGTGAAAAGTTGTCAGTGAAAAAAATTTGGTCACACTGGTGACCCCAATGATTGCCATGTCAAGCTCTGATATGGATGGTGAAACTGCTGAGCATTAGCTATAGGTGATAAGCAAACAAGAATGCGGAGAGACTAGCACAGAGGCAAAAATTTAGCAATAAAACCTCATGGTGTGGTATTAAATTTTGAATAAAGTAACTAAGAATGACTTATCAGAAATTCAGCTCTCACCTGACCCTGCGAGAGACAACAACATCATCTTTATTTCTTGCATTAAAAATACACTGGTATCACACCACCTGCAAATAGCAAGGCTAATCGAGGCAGGTGGTGTGTGGACGGCTTAAGATTTATACGATAGTTGAAATGAAAAAAAGTACCATATTTGTAATAAAAAGGGGTCAGTCACGAGAGAAATTGAGATAAGAAAATCAAGGCAGCTATTTAGATAAGTGGGGGCTATTATTTTTTAAAATCAGAGATTATCGTGTTTAGGTCAGCATAACTATCCTGAACTTCAAATATTTTCAACAGAATTGCATGAACTTTTTCCTTAAGAGAAAATTGAACTTGAAGTTATCCACGTTTCACCTAAAACAGACATTTCACTTCAGATAAAAACACAATAACACACGCTTTAAGCATTCTTGTGATGTTAGGCAGTAACCTTCTCGGGCTCTCAGGTAGCTAGGTCATCTATTCAGTGGTCAAAGAGTTAGGGGTGGTCAATCTTAAAAACGGTTCATACAATGGGGCCAAAACTTGGCTACAGGTTGCATACATGTACCCACTTAATAGATGACTTAACTGAACGTTGATGTTTTATGTGAAATACGTCACATGACCAAATAACAGGCAACTTCTGATTAAATTTTGAAGGCTTCTGCAGACAGGGAAAAACGTTGCTTTATCAGCATTTTGTTTTTTAGTTTTAATTTACCACCTACGCAAGAACGGTATCCAATGTAATTGGAAATGGTTCTAAAACCATGCTGAAAGTCTCTTTATTTAGTATGTATTAAGTTAAATGTTGAGCACTTGACATTTCTTTAGTCGTGTGACTTGGACATGCATTCCAACTACACTGGGTAAGGTGCTTGCATAAATAGTAGGACTATGCAATAAAACAGTTGATAAAGTACTAGCTGTTCTTCCCTGTCTGCAGTGACCTTAAAACTTAAACCAGAAGTGGGCTGTTGTGTGGTCAAGTGATACTATGCCATGGAAACAGCAAGCAATATCAACTAAAGTTGTTTTAGGCAGTCGTTTACCATATGATGACTAGTTTAGAACCCACTTACACGCATGGTTCTAAAGATAGACCACCCCTGGAAGTTTTACTCTAATAACAACTGACTCACCCCTTAATTAATAATACCTCCCTGAGAGAATGCTTGAGAATTTGATTGTGGGGTCACTTGGAGAAATGAACTAAAGTGAGTTGTTTTAGATAGTTTTCCAAAAGTTACCATGCTATGAGTAGATCTTTGGGAAATAATTCTTGCACTTTTTGCTCAAACTTTAAGCAGAATCCATCTTAAGGTGGCTCAAAGCAGTTTCCAGCACTTTCCAAGACGTAGATTTTGATGGGTCATTATTACCACCCTTTATCAGTTGATGCTACAATCATGGTATCAGAAAAATGCCCAATCATTGGTGAACACGTTGGTATTATTTTCGTCTCACAATAGGTTACCATAGCAACACCATAACCTGCTAAAAACACCCTTAATTTCAGCTTTAAGCGCTTATAACTCAAAAACGAGCTCGGTGACCCCCTTTTTTTATTATGGAATTGTAATCAGCATGATAAGATGCAACTTTTTGCAGAGTTTAAAAAATTTCTACGAAGAGGGTTCAGAGCCACCTTAAATTTTCGAAAATTTAAGGTGGCTCTGAACCCCCCTCGTAGAATTTTTTTTAACTTTGCAAAAAGTTGCATCTTATCATGCTGATTACAATTCCATAATAAAAAATGGGGGTCACCGAGCTCGTTTTTGAGTTATAAGCGCTTAAAGGTAAATTAAGGGTGTTTTTAGCAGGTCATATTGTTGCTATGGTAACCTATTGTGCCACAAAAATAACAGCAACTTGTTCCCCGATGATTGGATAGTTTGTTGATACCATGACTTTGGTATCAACCGGTATAGAGTGGTTGTAATGACCCATCAAACTGTGAGTCTTGGAAAGTACTGGAAACTGTTTTCAGCCACCTTAAGACAACTGGTATTAAAAGGCATGGATTCAAGTAAAAATCTATCATGCAAAGCTATCATGCAAGCCTTAATTACATCTACCTGATAAATCTAGTTCATCATCAGAACGTGGATCTTGTATCTCTGTTAGTAAGTGTTCATCTGCATATCTCCTAAAATTTGATCAAACAAAATGCCTTAATTAGTAAATAGCCCAAAGAAAATATGCAATCTGATTGGTTTAAAATCATGCTTAATATATAACTTGACAGAAACACTTAACTAGCATGAGCAGTTAAAATAATGATGGCCAGAGCAAAGAGAATAATTTACATTTTGATTAACTAAACAAGTTGTTTCCTTTTTATATGGTGCACTTTTTTCTAAATGAAAAAGAAAAAATGATCTCCACATTTCTATTGATAGAAACCGTATTGCAAAAGTTTGGGAGAGCAACAAATGTTGTTGATTGGCTAATGTTCTCACAGTATTTCTCGTTCTTTCAAACTTCCACTCATGTTCCTATAACTCAATAGAAACACAAAACATGTTTTCTAAATTGCTCTATAAAAGGAATTAAAACCTCAGTCTGTTTTTGTCTCAATTTTGATAAATTTTGATAAAGACATTCATTACACATCACTTCACTTCCTCTACCCTCACAAGAAGCAACTGATTCTGTTATCAACAAAATTTGAGAAAAAGTCAAAAGGTTTTAAACCTTTTGGCAAGTAAAAGTAGTTGAATTGTCTTTGAGATCCATAAGATCCATAAGAGAAGGAACCCATTCACAAGTAACTAGCTGTCCTACAACATCATGTGTACTTAACAAGCACAGCACTTTCAAATCACAACAGACATGCTGTGTGAGCTGTGCAATACCAAAGGCTGATCACTTGTAAAGCCTGTTCAACTGTATCTATGACAAAATTCTTGATTGTGATTGGTTCTCTGAATGCCTATTTGTATCCTGTGCACAATCACATGGGTCTCCAATTACAGGTGTCCAATTTTGACTTTTTGTAATTTAATACCTATGCCATTCGCATGTCAATTATGTGAGCGTTAAAAGCTTTCTTCGTAATTTTATGTTCCCTACAATTGTTACAACTTAAGGACGTTCGCGCCAATTGTTACTGCGCATCCTTACTGCGCACGAAATTCACATGCCACGTCATGCATCACGCACGCGCGCTAAGTAGTAAAAATGAACAAAGATAGGGCAGGTGCCCATTGCTAAATCTCTGATTGGCTTTAACGATCTTGAACGTTCGGTGACCCCTACTTTTCTTTTCAGAAACAGATTTAATTTACAATTATCTCCACATTGTCCAAAAATGAACAAAAAATCAATGTGGGAAGTTAAAAAAAATTGAAGATTTCTGTCCACGGGACATGGAATTCTGTCATCTTGCGGCTGCAAGGCGCGTGAAACTATGGTCGCTAAATGCGAACTTGTTCTTTGAATACCCTCACCAGTTGACTAAATTCTCTTAAAAGGTCCATTTAAACCATATTTGGCAGAGAACACTTCCCTTCAAAGCTCTAACTGCAATATTTTGGGACTTTCAGCCACTTTGGTATTTTTCGCTTTTGAATCCCGATTTACTCAGAATTAGGTGTTCTTGTGGACATGTTCTCTCTGAAACGAAGTCGGTGACCCCCCCTTTTTCTTACATTTCTGACAACACTAACTCATCATCTTTCAATGGTAAAATTTTTAGAAAAAAATCAATGTTAGAAAATTTTCGCGCGAACATCCTTAAGAAAAACGTATGATTTTTCGCTCAAAAGTTCTCAAACGACTTTTATAATCTCAGAATTTGTTATTGATGTTGGTAAGCGGACCTCGTGAAATACAATTGGACGAAAAACCATGCTTGTAATTTTAAATCAGCCTTGTGCTGCCTGCTCGTCTGATTTTGGCGTTACTCGCTCTACTACTCCCTGAACTGCACTCAGTTTAATCCCATTACTATTACTAAATATGAAATTATGCTAAAATGAGGCCTGCTGATAACCAATCAGATCTAAGGATTTTTGTTACAGTTACAAATAATTAGTTTGACAATGAGCAGTCTATACCGTTCAGCAGTGAATAATTGGGAGACAATTTGCAGTATAATTTTAAGGAGCAATTTTCTTGCCGTCAGCTGGCATTTGATGCATGGATGTCACTTTTAAAATCCGAAAGGTTTCCTTGTCAGTGAATAAAGATTAGTCTTTAATCTACACACATGATCCGCGCATGCATGAAGATCAGACACCTACAGTTCGCTACAGATCAAGTGAAAATGAAACATTAAATATTCATTAAAACTCTACATTTACCGAGAACCATCACGTATTAAAAGCAACAAAATATCTTTGTTGGCAGATTATACCTTCCATCAAAAGTCTCGCGACACTATCGATAAGAAACTTAATTTAAGTCAAGTTTAAAAACTCATTAAAATGCCAATCTATGATGGAGTGTCCGAAAACTGCAAAACAGCAGAGCAAACAAAATATCGATTATGTCGAAATAAAAACTGTTTTCATATTAAGCGGTGATTTAAACCTGTTATTATACGCTATGATTATACTATAAAGATTTGGTAATGCCTTGAAATGTTGTGCACCTAAAATTCTTCGTAAAAATCAACGAATGAAAGTTTCAAATCACGTCATACCATTTGCTTTTCGGAGCGAAACGAGTGAAGCGGTCATAACCTCGTTTTTGTCTGAAGTTAAAAATCCGCCGTCCTCTGTTCCAAAACACTGGCCCATCACAAAGAATCAATGATAAATAATACTGTGGTGGTGTTGAACATCACACCGAACAAGGGAAATTTTAAAATATTACATTAATTTGTCAATGTGCAGATTTCGTGTTAAGTACAATATTCCCGCTTTGTTTGCGCACTTTTCTTCCCCAGTGGGGGTAATAACGATATTGCATATGATATGCAGAAAAATTAAGGCGATTTTTGCGCAATAAAAGTTTACAACAACTATACTAGAGGGACAAAATATGTAATTTCATGTCAGGCAACAAACATTTAGGTCGATGAATTGAAACTTTTTTTTTGGAAATTCCAAAACATTCTACTGTCCCTACCCCACCCGTATGAAGCATAACTTTAGCATAGCTAGGTAGCCGCCCTCTGTACTCAAATCCAACATGGCTGCCTGCAGAAGTTTGTGTCGTTGTATCTTGCGTATCTCGCCCAGAATTTGTCAATATTCCAGGGACTCCAGTGGATTGAAAGGTATGTAATTGCTTCACCGTTTTGGATGTTTCAAATTGTTAGCGTAGGCTTTTTAGTTGCATATAAAACGCTTTTGTTCAACGCAGTGCCTATTCGAAG
>JAHPZR010041251.1:22500-27500 GCA_019787425.1 Platygyra sinensis | reverse complement strand
ATTTTCAAATATCTCTTTTTGTTCCAGAGATATTCAAGGTTTTAAAATATGCAAATAAGCCAAGTGATCATGTCATAAACTCAACCAAATTTTGATCAAATATGATGAAAAAAGATACCTAGCCAATTTGAATCAGAAAGGTTTGATTCTTTGCAGCAAGACTCTACTACAGTACAGGACAGAAGTAACCTAACAGAAAAATCAACACGGAACGCGTTCTTGGAGCGTTCCAATTAGCGTTCCTTTGGCGTTCCCTTGGCATTCCCCTAACATTATGGAACGCAAAACAGAACGCGTTCTAAAGAAAATTTCAGAACGGAAGGAACGCAGGAGCGCGTTCTGAATTTTCTTTAGAATTTTCAGTAGAACGCGTTCTCGTTAGTTCTTCCCTGAAGACAAGCTTTCCGAAAGGAGCGAGCAAAAGCACAAAAAATAAACCATATGCGCAGTAACCACAGACACAAGATCAGATTTCACGACATCATTTCTTCAAAGTTAAATACATGGAGGGCCAAAATATTAAAAAAAATATTTCAACAAAAAGAACTCAATTGGATGTGTAAAACTGCTCAGAAAACAAGAAATTTTATTTATGCTTTTCCGCGCGACAAAATGACTCCCACGAGAGCCGAGAAATTGAATATGCGAAAATGAGTTAATTATCGACTTCGGAGGACAAAACGAAAGCAAATACATCAGAATCCGCGGTTCATTCTTGTACTATAACGGCTTACATTAAAAAAAAAACAACAACGGAAAATAAAAGCGAAAGACACATGTAAAAATCAATCTGAAAGCAAGAGATCAAAAATTTAATCGCCGAGCGACGAAATATTTACAGCGCTGCGAAAGAAAGATAAAAGTCGGAAATCAAAAAGACCGTAAAAACGAGCCCATTATTTTGACATAAATGATATTTCAACTGTGCTAAATCACTGCCCATTTTGTTCTTTTCTCAGGAGTTCTGTAGCAGCTGAATAAGATTCAAATAAAATATTTGAACGAAGCGAAGAAACTAAAAAAACAAACTGCGGAAGTCGCCGTAAATTAAATATGCAGAAATCCAGCGTGCAAATGAAAACACTGTTCACTTTTAATTTCTAAAATTCACAAATAGGCAACCAAATGAAAGAAACGTGACAAGAAGTTCAATAAAAATAAAGTTTCATTCAGGATGAGGGGAAAAAACTTTCTGAAAGCAAAAAATGACGAAGTTTTGTAAACGTGCTTCCCTGCGTGACTGCATGTTCAAATTATATTCTTCACGCTAATTAAAGCGAAAGCTTGAGATTTTGCGGCCAACTTTTCAGTCAGTTTATCGGCCATGGCTTTACCAATAGTTCCAAAAGTCGAATTCATCTTCGAAATAATGTTGTACATTACTATTTTTTTTTTACGGAAGTCCAGGAAGCTGCTTTAAATCCCGGCTATAAATCTTCAGTCGGTAAGCAAAACTCACTTGAAAGCGAGCGCACCGATCGTAAGGAAAAGTTTGATGACTCAGTACACCTTGATCTTCCATTCTGAAGTAGTTTATTTGCCCTGAGCGCGCTATGATTACGCAAAGGACGAAATCTGAAACTTAAACTTGATGTAATTGATGAAGAAATGAAGAAAAACGATGAACTTGCTTCGACAGAACTTCAAAGAATTTTGTTAGCACGCTGCAATAACATTACAGTCTCTGCACGAACCATAACTCAGTTCTCAATGGAATGCATTCTCGTGTTCTCAATGGAACGCGTTATCGCGTTCTCAATAGAACGCGTTCTTGTTCAGAACGCGCTCCAGCTCACCAGAAATTTTGGCGTTCCTTTGGTGTTCCCGCAGCATTCTATTTCGCGTTCTATTTGCGTTCCAGTAACGCGTTCCGTGTTAGGTTACTTCTGTCCGGTACTGTAAATGTGCTCCACAATTTGAGCTGAACAGTTTTGTTACCATGGCAACATACTGAGTTCCAGACCTCCCCAATATTAAAGGCATTTTTGGCCACCTTAGGCGTCCCATTTTTATATTTGCAAATGCTGCCTCATATACGTGATCCAACAAGCATATGAATATGTTAGCCTTGGTTTTCGGCCTTCTTTAACATTTTTTGGGCTGAAAATCACTTACATGTTGAAATCAAGTGGGTGGGGACTGGAAAAGACTGAGTCGCCATGGGAACAAAATGTTTTATAGCCATAGGTGTGTTTTCTGTAGAACTACTAGCCTGCCAAGTTCTAATGCTCTGTGCCACATATTGGCCAAGATAGCTCTTATATACATGATGTAAAATTGGGTTGAGTAATTATGACGTTATCAGTCATCTCATTTGCATATTTTACACATTTTTCAAATTTAATTATTGCCAAAACTAATGCAGATATTTGCAAATGGTAAACAGCGTTTTCATTCTTTTATAGAATTCTTTGTGATCCCCCTAAAAAATCAAGAGGTAAAAATTTGATCATAGTGGCACTTTAAGGTATCATGGTAGGTGGATTGACAGTGTTTGGAAATCACGATCTTACGCTGGCGCTTTGAAAGAAAACCCCATCAACCTATACATTTTCTGAAAGCTTAATAGTTATAGAATACAATCATATGTTTGAAATTTTCTAAAATGTTATTGTTGCAGTAATATAAAAAGAAATACCCAGAAACACTGCTTTGCTTAAACTGGTTCGCTTCCGTGCGTGAATCATCGGAGCGGTGCCATTAACATCGGAAATGTTTTCTCACACATCACCCTTAAAAAGGGTGTCTGCGAATTTCCAGATGTGGTTTGGTTTTTTTCCTAAACCCTCCTAAAGTTTGATGTTCTGAACGTGGGTGTTTCCTTACACTAAAGAGGCCATAACTCTGAAACGGAAGCAAAATTAAACAAAGCCCGACACCCTTTAGGAGGTAATAGGGAACATACCTGCCGATTTTCAGCCAATTCCGTTGGAAGACACGCGTAAATGAACTAAAAATGTTCATCCTTATATGCAGTTTTGTTTTATCGAGAAAAAGACGAAAAACCTTTTGCGAGATCAGTATGATTAACTAACTAATCCTCATCGGGCCCATGAGGACTCTTAAGGCCGAGATCAGTATGATTAGGTGTTAAAAATCCCCTTCGTGCTGACAGATGTCGGCATGGGTCAGTTTACCAAAACAATGGGTCATGACAACTTGAAACAAACAGGCGTCTACGTTACAGTGAAATCGTCCGAGAAGCAAAAAACTACTTAGGTTTAAACAGGTTTGTATTTAAACTGCCGTGATTATTTCGTCGGCGGCATTGGTATTATGTTGTTCGAGTTTAGATTTCTTCGTTCTCCAGACATTTTCTGAAACCATATGTGCCTTCAGTTGACAGTCGAAGCCAAAAAGAGGAAATTTCAAGGTCTATATCGTCTACATCTACATCTGTGCTTGACTCGATCTCTCGCTGTGGAAGTTTCGGAATCGCATACATTTTCCAGCAATATCGTGCGACTTGCACTTGTTGTATTTTGACCTTCAGCTTCATTGGCGGGATTTGTGTCCTCGAGTTCCTTCAACCATTCTTCTAAGTTTAAAACAATGCGACCCACAGTCGCTCAGATCAGGAGCCAAAGATCTTGTTCGACGCTGAACTTGCTGGTTCCACCAGATTTTTGCCTCTTTGACTTCTTCAGAGACGAAAATGGGCAAGAAGTTTTCTTGCGAGTTTTCGTCCTGACATAAAGAAAATTTGACAAGAACGAAAGCTTGACTTGTGATGAAACAATCAGATCGAGAACGGTTCGCGTGCGCAAATAAATATCACACCACAATTCGCATTACATGTGACAACTGGCGGTGAATTTTAATTAGAGCTGTCAATGCACCGTAAGAGATTTAATGAGATTCAAAAACAGTTAAATTTCTCTTTATCGTAAAAAGTAAAAAAGCTTTTTTATCCATTCTTTCTGCAAATTATTTTTCTCAGTCTTCTCAATTTGAACAGCGAAAAAAAGATTTTTCGCATTTTTCTTAAAAATCCACCTACCATGATACCTTAATGTTTACCAATAAGTTTACTTCTGTTTACGCTTTAAGCTTATATAAACAAAACTAGGAGCAATTATAGAATGCAGGGCCACTTCGGACCACCTGTTTTACAGGTGTCAAAATCTTTTCAAGAACAAAGTGCAACACAATAGGCACTTTTGTGATTCATTGAGATGTAAGTAACAGGGTCCGAAATTCCGCTTTCCTGGTCACCAATGCAACTTAAAATTTTGCTTTGGCGATCAGAATTTCACAACTGGTCGCCAGCGAGCAATTGACTATTTCAGGCCACAATTATAATAATTTATTCAGATAATAACTTTGATTTTCAGCCAAATAGATTAAAATAAAATTCAAAGCTGCCTGCCAATTGGTCACTTATTTTTTACCTCTCTGCTGCTTTTGAAGTATAAAACCGATTTTTCTGTTATTATAAATATACCACAATGTTTCACAGTTACAATCAGCAGTGTGTCATTTTGCCGCCTTGATTTTTCAGTGGTTTCCCATAACATACGTATTGCGGGCGGTTCAGGAGACTAGAACGAGATTGCATGATTGTGGCCTAGTGTGAGCAACATGGTAATCCGCTGAATGTCTTGACAGAACGCGAAAGGATCAGTGGCCCTGTATAAATTTGGGTTTCTTTGGAGTGGTCTTGATCAGGATCTGTGATCCAACATCACTCAGATAATGGTACATCAAAGCAACTGATAAATCCACTATGTGCAACTTTTTGATGAACTATTATCTGAGTACAGGCTTTTAGCCTGGTAAATTTTCAGGGAAAAAAATAGATACTGTAAGTAAAGCAAAGTTCTTGTTGATTTGCAGTCAGTAATTTTATAATAGTTCGAACAAAATCACTTGATTTCTATAGTGATTCTGGAAATGCTTTCGAACACACCATCTTATCATCACCCTATTTCTACTTTAGTTTCCTTTGGTTACTTGATAGGTGATTACCAGGCACTCTTTTCCTGTTTACATCCTTGTAA
>JAHPZR010041251.1:10000-17500 GCA_019787425.1 Platygyra sinensis | reverse complement strand
GAGGTTAGTAAGGCTAATTTAAATCAATACAAAATAATTTTAAAGTGGCAGCCATTCATGAAAAGGGTCTATAATTTAGTTGACATTCTCCTTTGATTAGGGACTTTTCATGCACATTATACAAGCCACGAGAACTAAGAAGACTTTTTGTTGACGCTATGTATGAAGTTTACAAGGAAACTGCTGTCCATATCACTGTAGGCCAGTGAGCCTTTGAACAGCAAATGTTTTAAAGATTCTGAATTGAGCCATTATATTTTGCCTTGCAAACTTCAATACAACACAAGAAATCAAAAAGAGAATGGAAAACTTTTGTGAGACTGTTTTCATCTCAAGTTAAATCTCAAAAAGGAGGTTGCCCGACCGGGCGACTACCGGTAGGTATGTTTTTCTTGTCGCCCGAAGATGAAAGCCGGTCACCTGAGATGATCCGGGTGCTGCTAGAGTACAGCCTTGATTATAGAATGTCAATCTTTTGTTTCCCTTGATATCTAATAAGTTAGAAGTCATGATAAGTTACCAGTATTTCCCTTCCCTCAGTTGAACAAGTTGTAATTTTACCACAGATCACACCATGGTATTACACTAAAGCTTGATTTTATTTAATATCTCTCTTTCAACCTGCTACAGTCAAGACTTCTTGGCAGAGTTGACTCTCATGTTATACTGAATATACATTATTGTTTTTGCCCGTAAGGCATCATATAGCTCTCCCACTGTTTATTTTAAACAATATGGACTTGGTTTAATAATCACTGGATATGGAACAAAATGTAATATGAAAAATACACTGTAGAATGTAGTAGCAAGCTTAGATGTCCTCATAAGAGATCTCCTGAAGTTGAGATGGACTCTCTACAGCTGTAACATGAAAAGGGTCGGGTTAACTAATCATCAGGGTGGACCTTTTCCTCCATTCCAATGAGGAAGGGCCAGTACCCAAGATCTGCCACTGGAATGTCCCTTTAATAAGTACATCTCCTGTGGACCTGTAGTTCAGACTGTGAGAATTTATCCAGAATTCTGTAGTATGGTTAACCCATTAACTCCTGTGCCGCCCATAACCGTCCGTGATGAACCTTGGCCTTTCTTCCACTTCTGACGTCATCATTTTTGGCCATAATTGATATCATCTATACTCAACTTTTGCAGGAGGAAAAGATCTTTCCTATGATGCCTAGATCAGAGTCATCGGCTTAATGGCGCCTGAGATATGCACAAAAATGCTAAAAAAGATGAGTGAAAAACTCTGAGCAAAATTTCCTGCCACTACACCTGGCTGCTCCATAGAAAAAAATTGGCTGCCTTGATGACTCTTTCTTAGAAGATTTTTAACCGCAAGCAAGCCCAGTGAAAGGTCAATCCTTGCAGCAAAAAGAAAAGAAAAAAGGAAAAAGGGAAGGGGAAAAAAAGTCAAATCGAAAAAAGCCTAAAGACGTACCGGTAGGTCACTTTCTCGTCCAAAAATCTCAAAATTTTGATTTCTGCGCATGTCCGAGCCCAAAGTTCATAAAACGTGATTTTAGTGGCAAGAAGGGCTAGCTGTCGTGCTACAAACGCATTTTCGACCAGATTTAAGCTAATTTGGCCAAGATCCAGCCTCAAAACCACCAAAATGTCCTAAAAACTCATTTTCGGCAAAAAGTTCCAGGAGTCAATGGTTAAGAAAGTCGACATACAAACCAAGTTGCCCCCATCAGGCCAGAAAGTGTCCTAGTTTCTGTAGCATGAAGGGACCAATAAATCATACCTATGATAAGTGACGTCAATACTCCGGGTCACTTTATGTCACAGTTAAGAGTGACCACCTGGGCCGAGTTGTTTAAAAGCCAGTTAACGCTAACCTAAGATTAAAAGCTAACCGAAGGGATGATTTTTCTTGTATTAAAATGCTTTTCACTGCTTAAATTTTGAGAAGTTTGAGATTAATCATCATCGTTGTCATCGTCATCATCATCATCACAAAGTTTTATCATAAAAATGCTCCTTCTGAAAGTCGTGACTAAAACTACATTTAGTTAACTTTAAACTTCAAACCCAAAACTAAAGAGCAAACAATACCTACAGACAGAGAACTGCACCGAAAAGTTCCAAAATTGAAATTAAAATTCTTGCTAGCCTTGGGTTAGCTTAATCAGGCTTTGAACAACCCAGCTGCGGCTCCTATGATCTGTACCATTGTAACAAACTTTAGATTGTTGTGATTGCAGGATTTAACTATACCCTTCCGGGATATTTCTTTTAGACCCAAGATTACCATGTCAGCGGATCGAACTATGTTTGTATGTTATCATCCAGCCAAACCCTTTCCTCTGCAGTTTTCTAAGGTATCAATAATTATTTAACCCTCTCTTTGATAACATTACAGTGGAACCCTGTTAGTATAGTCAAACAGGCCTTGAAAATTTGGCCACATTAACAGGGTGTTGGAATTAATAATGGGGTAGGGTCTAACAATTGCTAAATTGTTTATTCATTTTGTAATGCACGTGTGAGCATGTTACTATGTAACATGCGCAAAATAGAAGTTAATAAATTATTATTATTATTATTATTATTATTATTATTATTATTATTATTATTATTATTATTATTATTTAATTATTAAAGATGACCTCACAACTGGCCTGAATTATGGGTGCATTTCTAATTAAGAAAATCCAAGATAGGGTTCTTAATCGGAGTGGATGAAATTGTGTTTCTTTACTAAACAGATCTATCCAAGATCTCTCGGGTAATGGTGCATTGCATCAAATGAACCAAAAAATCCTTGCCCAGAGTGGATCTACGGTTTCTTCAATGCACCATGATCCAAGAGGTCTTGGATTAATCTGTTTACTAATAGAAAACAAATGCAAAAATTGTTTCCAGGTTAAAAAATCAATCTTGGATTTTATGAAAGAAACACACCCTAAGGGATATCTTCACAGATGTATCACAATTGCAAGCAAGTGTTGTAAGCAAGTGTTCTTTTAATTTTTTAAAAAATATTTTTGCATTCTGGATACTAGTCATTAGTATTTGGATTACAGAAATAATCTTTTAAAATTTAAACTTGATCATTGTTACATGAATTATTGGCAATGGGAAGATGAGCATGGACTGGTTTGAGTGGTGTATAAATGGGGTGATATTTTAAAGGATTTTTCAGATAGTGACCATAAGGCTGCAGGGTTGCACTGTACTTGTATTTCATAATTATCGTAGGTATAAATATCAATAATTGAAGGGGTTCATGGAGACTCTTCATCTCATGTCAGGTTCTCCTTTTTTGTACAAGGAAGTGAAAAGCAATTTGCCAGGAGAATCTTGCAGTCTATCAGATGTCACTTAAGGTCTTTTTCCATGCACCCCTTCAATTATTTATTGAATCAATCAACACAATTTTGTTTGAAAATCTGTCTTATTCAAAAACAATAATCTGTATTTGTACTGTACCTGTAGACTTTCTTAGATCAGTACAAATGCGGAAAAAAAGGCACTTTAATGAACAGACTTGACTTCTTTCACTGGTTTTCACAGGATCCTGGTTATCATGTATGGTGGCAGCATGATGCAGATTATATGAACAGTTTCAGAGATCGCTTGACCAAAAAGGAGGTAACCACAAACATGTAAATGAAAGCTATTGAGCAGTACTTTCATATGGTATTTGTTATTTTGCTGTATGAGATAGTTCTAGTTTCTAACTCTGTGAAGGAAACCCTAGTGTGTGGCCATTCAAATACAAGCTGTTGAGCAGTGCTTTCATGTGATATTGTTTATTATGTGGCACAAGGTGGTTCTACCTTTCAATTTTGTTGGTGAAACCTTAGTGTGTGACCACTCAAATAAAAGCTATTGAGCACTACTGTCATGTGGTCATGTGGCCCAGAGGCCAAAACCCGAGGAGGCATTATATTCTCCCCTGCGTATATGTATAAAGAATGTGTGAAATATTGGTGTAGTATGCGAATCAATCCCGATTTGAAGAAACTAGGCGCGCACGGTGGTCCCGGTTAATTTTTCAGTCAGCACGCAAGGCAATGCTACATGGGTAATTCTTGCAACCACGAACACGAGTAGGAGATCGATTGCTGCACGACAAGGAGAGGAAGATATTTGCGAAAATTTATTTTAGGGCGGGTATCTGTCATCACAGTGATTTCTTTATATCGTGAATTCAAAGGTTATTCAGTAGTACCAGATTGAACTGTTTGGTACAGAAGTTGATTTGCGGGACACAAATCAGCAACGGGTTCGACAGACTCGACCCAAATACTACGCGTATAAAGATCACGTTTATCTCGACCGCTTATTTTTACGGAGTAATCTTACGTGCCCATGTGACGGCTGGCTTGACTGGCAGGGATCCAAACGTAAAAGTAAATGTTTTGCGGCGTTTTCATTGAGGACAAAAAGCTTGACTCTAATTTGCATATATGGCGACAGTAACGCGATAAGTACTTACAGCTCGGCAAAAAACCTCGACTTCAGTTCTGCTTTCAAGATACGTTTGCTCGTAGAGTCCTCGTATATCAAGGCAAATAATTTGTTTCAGTATCAAACTAGAACAACAGAGTGGTTTGATATTTTTCCCAGAATGCACTTCGTGAGAGTATTATGTAAAGAATATCATGTGATAGACTGAGTTAAAGGAACACTGTCACAGGAGTTTTGCTGTTTTCAGCTTCATTCGTTGCTGAAGTCTTTACCTGGTACCATTACTCGTTCCCAAAATGCTCAAATGGACTAACAGAAACATATCAAATGAATTGTGGCTCATAGAGCAAACCATAGTGATTTTATGGAAATATTTTCAAGGAATGGCTCTAGAATTTGAAAAAACTGGCTAGTTTTTTCACATTTTAATCCACAACCATCCTTGCCATGCTAAGTGATAGGCAGCAATAAATGGTTTTGGTGTAGTGATAAAGTCCTAGGTAACAAAACTGCATCATTATTTTTGGGTTTCCATTGACGCAGGAACATATTTCGGCATTTTAAAATGACGCTAAAATACCGTGACAGTGCCCCTTTAAACAGAATGTGTTGGTTTCGTTAACTTAGTTGATTCTTTGGATCATATTTATGATACGATGCCTAAGTTAGTTGAACAGTATGAGTGATATAGTTTATAAAGACAAATATAAAATTTCAGTTCATACAATAAATGATAGTTTCCTTTATAGTATATACGCAGTGGAATTTTTTATAAGAATTTTATACCCTTGACGAATAAAATAGAAGCGGGGGCAGATTTATTGAGAACTATTACTAGTTATGCTGTACAAGGTGGTTCTAACTTTTAAGTCTGTGGATGAAACCCTAGTGTGTGGCCATTCAAATGAAAGCTCATGATTGAGCAGTACTTTCATGTGATAATTTTATTGTACAATCCCCTAGTGGTGTAAATTTCTTAATGCATAGTTTTGTATCTTTATTCACTTCACACTTTCGAGTTGTATTGTGTCAGTGAGTGTCTACCATGTTTCTTGTATGTCCATGTATAAGGTTCAAGAAGTAAGAGAACTACGTACAAAAGATGCTAAGGTGTGGACAGTCACTGCATTGAGTAATATGTTACAAGTCAAGCCCTTGGCGATACTGTAAGTCCTTGTTTCAATCCTCATGGTTCATGTTATAGATGACATACAATGGCTTCTTATTTGTTTTTTGTTTTTGTTATTTGTTTTCTTTGTCTCTGATATGCTTCTGGCAAATCGGCTTTTGGATTAGAATTTTTATTAAGTAAGGCCCGGTTCAAACGTCAAGGTATCAAAATGTGGAATTCAAATGATGTAATTATAAGTACGACTCTAGCTTGAATTAAGTCTAGAGTAGTGGCATGACAAGGAGAATCGTACAAACAGTAAAGGTAAAGAATCGGATCCTACGGACGCGTTGGTAGACACAACACCGATTCCCGGCCGACAGTCGGTCGACGGTCGGCTGACTCCGACGCGTTGGCCGACGCGTTAGCCGACGTGTTGTTCGACGAATCGGTAGGATCGGATTCCTTACCTTTACCGTGCAGGTAAACGGATATTGGTAAAATGCTTTGACCGGGTCTAAGAGTATATTAAGTATGTACTTGAGGTGAGATAACTAGAGGAAACAAGCGCATTGACACTTCACTTTCAAGAGCAAAATGAGAGAGTAAAGAGAGTCTTGATAGTCTAGATTAAAATTAACTTTCACATTTAAGGTAATTCGTTAGTATTGCATTGCGCATCCCTACTGCGCACGATTTTCGCGTCATCAGCGCGCGCGCACGAGCACGTGCACGTGCAAAACGCAAGAGATTTCCCTCAAACTAAGCTCGATAACGGAATAAATTCTCTTTTTCTCTTAAACGAGCACGGTGACCCCCGATTTTTCTTTTAGGTATTTGCTAAGAACAGTCTAATGAAAAACATATTTGAAGAGGAAAAAAAGTTTGATAGTAGAACGTGATTTTTTTTGGAAAATATTTCCCAACTGGGTGTATTTTGGCCAAGGCGAGGACTTCAAGTTAGCCATGGAACTGTCCGAAAAAGTGCAATATTACCGCAACCAGGCAATCAAAAACGGCTTAAATGAAGCAATACTGCTTATGCCAATAAATGAAGCTTTATTTTCAAGACAAAACTTTATTTCTTTCAAGTAACCAAGATTTAATTCTGTATGAAGGTGATTCGAACTTTTAACGCGCAACCAGTAAAAATACCTCATTTTAAGAGCTTGCTGACGCGTAAACCAGCACGGTGACCCCATTTTTTTATTGCATTTTTATAATGTTCATACCATGAATGTTCATTACGCCAAGTTTCAAAAAAAGTTTGATAGTAGAACAATTTCAAGGGAATTACCTTAAGAATGTAATGAGACGAAGATCACCCCAGAAAGAGTGTATAGTTGTCTTCAAGTATTATGAAATTCTCCTTGTTATATACATGTTTAAAGGAAATGTGTAGAACATTGAGTGGAGAATTGAGGATTTGAGAATTTGGTTTTGCTTTGACTTGTGGTTGATGTAGCTACTGAATCTGGCTTTTGATTTAGGTTAGTTGCTCCTTTGACGGATGAGCAAAAGCTTGAACTTGAGGTTGAGCGAAAACTTTTAAGTGAATGGCCCAAAGAGCAGCGAAAAACGTACAGAGCGAATCAAGAATTGGTAAGTGTGGACCTGTAGTTTAGGATAGGTTAGTACAGCTTTCAAGATGTTAAAATAGCGTTAAATATAAGGTTTTCAACGTCGAAGAAGTGAGGGCAGGGATGGCGCAGTGTCGAGAGCCATCGCCTCCTACCAGTGTGGCCTGAGTTCAATTTCGGCCTGGGGACCGGTTCACGAAAGCCCCGGAAACATTTCGGGCCCGTAAAGCCATTTTTAGTTCATCTGTATCGAAAAACGGAGATATGTATATCCCGGACACTTCTTGTATGAAGAGAACCTCTCATCATATTATGAATATGTGAATAAAACAGCTCTGTAATCATAAGGTTCGAGATTTTGCTATGGCTTCACGGACCGAGAAGTTT
>JAHPZR010041251.1:0-5000 GCA_019787425.1 Platygyra sinensis | reverse complement strand
AACACCCTTGAAAAGTGACGAATTGCGAATATCAGCCAGGTAAAAATGAAGCTTCAATTGTGTGCTTTCGGTAATCAAGCTCGGAGAGCAAAGAAAAGTTTTCTCTAAAATCAGTTTATCAACCTCGTTTCCAAGGTACAAACTTCGGAACGAAATTCTTTGAAACGAGGTTGGTGTTACGTTGAGTCCGTCTGGCCCCCGGACAAGCGTCGCTGATGTATTCTAAGCATACCAAGCAAACTGGGGAGAGCCATTTCAGAAATATATTGAGGCGATATCTTTTCACTGTTGTAGTAAATTAGTCAAGAGGCAAAGACGACGTGCCGCACACGGGGTTGCACTTGTTAATTACGTGGGCATACATGCTTTTTTTCTTGATCCCAGTCTACCCTTTCACAAGCGACCGTGTTGCATTCTCAGCCCCAGTATTCTTTTTTGATGCCCTCAAGTTAAATTAACAAATCAAAGATGTGTCGTAGGGAATGAAAACTACACCCTTTGAGAAGAAAAGGAGCACCACTCGCACACTTTTGAAAAATCAACATACTCAAGTGATATATTTTTGTTTTTCAGTCATCGATTCGGTGATTTTGAATTACCGCGAGCTTTGTGGTCAGGTACACTAAAGGTGTTCCTTTTGTACCAAAATGATAGGCATAAAGGTAATGAGTTGGGCCTCGAGGCAGACCCTTCCCAGAGTGAACTTCCCCTCCACCCTCTCAAGCCCACTGGGATTTTTTTTCTCATAGAATCGGCTTCGTTTTTGATTAACATTAAAATTCCAATGATAGGTATTGGGCTTTCTTTCGCACAAAGGTCTTGTTAAATGAGCTTATGATTTTAGAGGGCTTATTATATTTGGATAGGGGGAAGGAGGAGGCGAACTAACCGAGGGATTTTTGGGTGAAAGACTGAGAGGCTATTGGGACATTTTGGTAGTTAGTTTTTTGGGGAGGGGAAGAGGGCGCTTATCGATTGTACGACATTTTTGTAGTATTTTTTCCTTGTTGTTGCTTCATCTTATAATTACAAAACAGAAGCTTAATAAGCTTCTGTACAAAACAAAAGTAGGGATCCATACGTACGCCTATGTAGTAGTTGTAGTAATTTTGAATTATGAATAACTTAAGTTTTTTTTCTGCCTATTAATATAGTGTCTCTTAAGATTGTTTCTGTATATTTGTCCTCTTTAATTTTATTTATTGTTATTTTGTACCAGATCAACTACACAAATGATTTAGGTGTAACAACAGTAGAGCAAATTCATGCAGATCTCGAGTGTTTAAAAGCGGACCAACTTACTGTGAGGTGCAATCTCGCATGGGTTTATTATCAACAATGACCTTTTTTCCATTAGCTGCGACTTCCAGACCAATATTCGACATTTTGATGTTTTCCCTCCCTGAAAATCAAAACAATTCCGCCAACAAGGCCGATAGTACATCTAACATGGCGAACTCAAAACGTCAGCTGCAAAGGGTGTCTGTACGATTTCCAGTAATCAGTTTTGATTTGATCCCCAAGAGAAATTATGGCTTGCAGACTTCTCGTCTGCTGGGCATGGCAGAAATAATCTGGAGCGAAATATCATTTACGATCGTAAATTATGTTGATCTTAAATACCCCATCACTGAAAGGATTTTAAAATGTTGAATTGTTAATATTGGTTTTATTACCTGAGTGGTTGTTACGATAAATCTGCTCGAGCTTTATTGATGTACTACCTACATTCTTGAAGTTGAAAAATTTACATCGACGGCCGGCTCGTAGTTTAAAACTTAGTGAGAAATTAAAGCGAAATACAAAGCATCTCGTGATCTTTTCCAAGCAGCTCAATCACTCAAGAGCGAAAAATTAATCGCCCTTGAGTCGCCTGATTGAGCTAGACTCAACAAGATTTGTCTTGTCTACAATATTAACCTATGCCTGAACGATTGCACAACTGAGTTAAATATCTAAATGGCTTCAAAGTTCACAATATTTAACTTGAACACAAGTGGCTTGGTAATAGTCTTTTGCATAAGTTGTTTCGGCCATTCTGGTACTAGGGTCAACGTTGAAAATTGGAAACAACGTTTTAGGACAGGAAACAACAAATATATAGTACCCTTGGACAGAAATCGGGTCCCCACAATCCCACAGTATTCAGAACAATAATTACTATTAAAAAAAAAAACAAGATAAACAATACGCGGACAGGTTGTTCTACACTAAACACAAGGCTTACTTTAAATGACTTCAATTTAGAACTTCTTATATTAGGTTTTTCAATTGTTGTGTCGTGTCGCAATAGTTTCTGTCTTTCGTCCTCTTTTCCCAATACTGCATGGCCCTTAGTTACCAAGGCAACATCAACGTCACGAGACAATACAGAAGCTGGTTGGTAAACCATTATAATGCATTATAAAAGGAAACTGAAACTCAAAACAGCTATGAAATATACATGATGCCGGTTGGGCTTCGTCGCTGCGACCTTTGTTGAAGACGTTGATTATTGCTTTCAAGATGTCGATGTGGAATCGGAAAAATTCGGTGGCGATTCAGTCTTACTCCGCCAAGGCGAATAAACCGGAGCCCGAAGAGAAAAAAAGAGTGAGTTATTTGGATTTTACTGTATTTCCTACTGACATCCGGCCAAGAGTAGAAATGATGTGATCGGGTATTTCACAACGCCGGCTCACGCCAGCCAGAGAGATTTTGAAGTTCGCGTTCAAATTAATTCCATTCTCTCACTCGCTTCCAAAATGGATTGACATTTTAACAAAATATAGCACCGTTACTTTGCCGGGCGCTGAATCGTTTCCTAATTGCATTGTGTGGTATTTTAATATTTCTAACTCTAAGCTAAGACATATTTCAGAGGCGTTTTATATACCTGTTTACGCTAAATACCGCAGCCGTCAATGGTTAAGTTTGGTTGAAAACACTCAAGATTTGAAAAATTCGAGAGCCGAACAGCATTTAAGATCAATTTCCTGTGAATAGTCATGAAAGGGGGAAATAGTCTTCTGCCAAATCGATGAGAAAAGAACATTGTATTGTAATAAGAACCACTACTGTAATCTCTATATCAGTGTCACGATCCGAATATCGAAAGCACGGTAACAGAGATTCAGTAGAATTTTCTTCCGTAAATTCTGAGATTTGTATTGATCCTTAATTTCAGTACATTAAATCTCAGCATTCATATGGATCCTACCGGTCTATGTCGAGAAGCAGCTCCATCGACAGTTCAGGTTTGTAAAATGAATTTGTATTTATTTTCTATTTTTTACAGCTGATAACATAAATAAAAGTGTCTGACAATTTAATTTTCGCTCTAAGGTCACACTTAAGCTCTGAATTTGCTTTCACTGTTGTTTGATGGCTTACATAGACTTTCTGAAGGTGACTGTTTCCAATTAGTGACACATCACACATCTTTACAACCACTGCGTTGTCGTCCCGTTCGAGTTCTCAGCTTAGACCGAACCCGCAATGAATTAATTCACTACCACGTCGAGCATTTTAACTTTATTTGAATATTGTTGACACAAAACTTTCAAAAACTCACTGTACTTGAATTCATATTGATTAGCGCTCACTTCTCGTCTGTCTTAGAAACATTTTTAGTACTTCGACCTTTTATGCAAATACGCCGGTTAACGTTGCGTGACGTGCCACAAGTCGTGATTGTCTTGGGAAGATAGCTTTAAAAAAACCCACAATTAGTAGGGGGCCAAGAAATCGTGTTTAAACTTTCCAAACAAAAGACGTCGTTCATGCTCAGAACATTCTAGGTTCTGGCTTGCAAAGTTCAGTTTATGTAGGGTTTATAGTTCCAACCTTGTATTTAGGTGGTTTTGTAATTAAAAATACGAATCAATTGCACATTGACGTTCTCTTCGGAGCCGGAGCCGGAGCCAGACAAACAGGCTGAAGTGCAGATGTGAACTGAATCACTCTTTTACAATGTTATACTCCTCTGTTAAAACCATAACTTTGTATATTAGATTTTTTTTTCTTTTTATATGTTGTTAATATTGCCTTAATTTCCTTTACTATTTTTGTTTCAATAAATACCCAGAGTACTCGCTTCGCGTGCGATGTACGTTCGATATTTCCGACACTTTCGCCGGCAAACCGCAGTGATTTCATTTCACATTTGGATGCTTTTGTTAGGCTAATTTGAATATCATCGACCAAAGCGTAGAGAAAAACTAAATTTCCTTTAAATCGGCGTCCTCGTCTCTTCCTTAATTAAATGTTTTTCTACCACAGACTATCGCACTTATGCAAATTCGTCGGTTAACATTGCGTGACCGTAGAAAGTTGTGATATTCTCTCACCGCACGAAAGGTGGGTACAAAATGACCGGCATTTCTGGAGACAGGAATATTCTTGATAAAAGTCCAAGGCTTATTCCTATCTTTTGGTCTAGTTTCTGCCTTTCGGACTGTCATGATTTTGTGTTCATGTTTATATGACGTGACAGACAACCCGCGAAAACGAGATAAATGTGTCAGTTCCGCGTGTTTGCCTGTGCGAAGTAATTTCCTTCGATTAAATGCAGAAACTTGTGTTCAAACAAAACTTCAAAAGAAGTTCAGCGAATTGAAGAGTTCAGTAATAATGGCGATGGCCCATCCAACTCCGCGGTATAAGAAGCCGAGATAAATATTGGACGAACAATTGCCACGCGAATTGAAGGATTTTTTTGTTTTTGTTTTTTTTTTCTTGCTTTTCACTGTCGCACAATTTATTTTTTTCTGGGTAAAGTGAAAAAGAGCAACTGTCTGGACTGCGGATTTTGAGTATATAAGAAAAGTTTTTATTTTCACATGTTTAATATTCTAATAAACATCCTCTCAAATTCCGCGCGTTTACCCGCGTGGAACAGTACAGCGTTTGTCACGCGCTCACATGGTTAACACGTGAAAAACGTGTATGACGTGCTCGTGTGCTCTGACTTCACCATGAGTGTCGACCTTGACCCACTCCTTCCGAATCCTTGAGGCATG
>JAHPZR010041250.1:30000-37668 GCA_019787425.1 Platygyra sinensis | reverse complement strand
TTGTGACAACTGTAAAATCCCATGATGCACCTACTATATGAAAGAAGCTGAGATGAAAATCACTATGTTTGCCCATTTCAAGAGTACCAGGATAATCATAAAAAATTTAAGAGTTTATATGGTTTTGGGGGACGCTGTCACAAAATTAGAGAAGTTTGTATGGATTTTGAACCATATTTCAAAGTTCATAGCTTGGTCTCTGTTCTCCTAAAAGCATCATACCTGGTCAAATGACCAATCTCAACATGATCTTTCATGTGGTGTTAGTTTATGGATTTGTTAAAATTTCAAACTCGCCCCAGTTTCCTGCTGAACTTCGGAACGGGCAATTATGTACAGAAATGGTGTGTACCCCTGGGGGGGGGGGGGGAGGGGGGACTCCCATATAAAGGAAGGGGTGCTTGCTGTACCCTTCAGGGGTTAAAAAAAGTAGTTCTGGTATCCCTTAGGGTGTTTATCAGTCCCGAAAGGTCCACAGCAGAACAAGTTGGGGTACTTTTTGCAGTATTCACAGGTGGCACAAGCTCTTGTTGTGAGGAGTTTTTTTTCAATCTTTATGCAAACATTCAGCGTGTGAAACATGACACAGTAAGGAGAGGAAACTCAAAAAGTGATAACACGCTTAAAAGGCTTTGGATCATGCTGAAAAGCAAGATGACAATAGAAAAGACAACCAGGCACTGAGGAAAGTTATTTTTATTACAAAATGTCTATTAACGCTTTTCCCCATACAAACCTTTGTAAATTAAAATTGTTGTTAGTAACATAACACCTCCATATGCTGAACAAGAATACAATGTCCCCAGCCAGGGCTAAAACCCAGACCACTGGACCCTGAGACTAGCACACCAACCAGGAGGCCACCGCACCTCCCCCAGTTATAGCCAGCTGGTACGAGGCATGAATAGGTGTCAAAGTTTTCGTAGAGTGCTAGACCTCTATGCTTAAATTATCACTGAAACTTTGTACTTTCTCTGTTAACTAGAAATGTGTGATCGTGCTGCCATTAAGTTCATTATCTAGATATGTGTGATCATGGAGCTGTAATAGTTAATAGTAGTTAACTGAGCATGTATAAATGATCATCAACAAAAGAGTTTAGGCATAGGATTGAATAAATCTTCTTCAACAGACCAAAAGCCATTGGTAAGCATGGTAACATGCCACTATTTTATATGTACACACAAGAGAAGAAGAAAAATGTGATTGATGATAAAAATGTAGAGGTGTTGCATCCAATAAAAACTTCTACTAACAGCAATATGACATTCCTGAAACAGGAGCCAGTTGCCCCCAGTCTAGGAAGTAGTGCCTCCAAATTAAAAACCAAATAAGGGTGGTGGAGTTTTAAGGAGAAACTTCCCTCCACACTTACTGACCAACATGCAACTTGCAGTTTCCACTTCTTCGACAAATAACTTCATACTGAAATGATTGACAATGCCATAAAATGTGAAACAGCTAAATTACTATTAGTCTACCAATCTTAATATGCATAAATTACCTTTCTTGCTTGAATCCCGTGGAGTTATTGGATGTGTATGGTCCTCTAACATTTTGTCGTGGACGCAATCCATGGTCTGTTTGACGGCTTACATCTAAGAACATAGACATCAAAAATTGTGTGACACTTTGTTCAGTCTTTTCATTTGTGACAAGTACAGGGGATTAGAAACAATAACAAGAAGATTTCAGATTTAGCTTGTTAGCAGACTCGCATTGAAGGGCAAATATTATGCAGTCTGGCTCGACTTTCAAGAAAAATCCCTTGGGGCCAGTTCCAGGCCTCTAAGTTTACAGATTTAGTAAAGTATTTCAATCAGTGAAAAGTGTGAAAAGTTGTCAGTGAAAAAAATTTGGTCACACTGGTGACCCCAATGATTGCCATGTCAAGCTCTGATATGGATGGTGAAACTGCTGAGCATTAGCTATAGGTGATAAGCAAACAAGAATGCGGAGAGACTAGCACAGAGGCAAAAATTTAGCAATAAAACCTCATGGTGTGGTATTAAATTTTGAATAAAGTAACTAAGAATGACTTATCAGAAATTCAGCTCTCACCTGACCCTGCGAGAGACAACAACATCATCTTTATTTCTTGCATTAAAAATACACTGGTATCACACCACCTGCAAATAGCAAGGCTAATCGAGGCAGGTGGTGTGTGGACGGCTTAAGATTTATACGATAGTTGAAATGAAAAAAAGTACCATATTTGTAATAAAAAGGGGTCAGTCACGAGAGAAATTGAGATAAGAAAATCAAGGCAGCTATTTAGATAAGTGGGGGCTATTATTTTTTAAAATCAGAGATTATCGTGTTTAGGTCAGCATAACTATCCTGAACTTCAAATATTTTCAACAGAATTGCATGAACTTTTTCCTTAAGAGAAAATTGAACTTGAAGTTATCCACGTTTCACCTAAAACAGACATTTCACTTCAGATAAAAACACAATAACACACGCTTTAAGCATTCTTGTGATGTTAGGCAGTAACCTTCTCGGGCTCTCAGGTAGCTAGGTCATCTATTCAGTGGTCAAAGAGTTAGGGGTGGTCAATCTTAAAAACGGTTCATACAATGGGGCCAAAACTTGGCTACAGGTTGCATACATGTACCCACTTAATAGATGACTTAACTGAACGTTGATGTTTTATGTGAAATACGTCACATGACCAAATAACAGGCAACTTCTGATTAAATTTTGAAGGCTTCTGCAGACAGGGAAAAACGTTGCTTTATCAGCATTTTGTTTTTTAGTTTTAATTTACCACCTACGCAAGAACGGTATCCAATGTAATTGGAAATGGTTCTAAAACCATGCTGAAAGTCTCTTTATTTAGTATGTATTAAGTTAAATGTTGAGCACTTGACATTTCTTTAGTCGTGTGACTTGGACATGCATTCCAACTACACTGGGTAAGGTGCTTGCATAAATAGTAGGACTATGCAATAAAACAGTTGATAAAGTACTAGCTGTTCTTCCCTGTCTGCAGTGACCTTAAAACTTAAACCAGAAGTGGGCTGTTGTGTGGTCAAGTGATACTATGCCATGGAAACAGCAAGCAATATCAACTAAAGTTGTTTTAGGCAGTCGTTTACCATATGATGACTAGTTTAGAACCCACTTACACGCATGGTTCTAAAGATAGACCACCCCTGGAAGTTTTACTCTAATAACAACTGACTCACCCCTTAATTAATAATACCTCCCTGAGAGAATGCTTGAGAATTTGATTGTGGGGTCACTTGGAGAAATGAACTAAAGTGAGTTGTTTTAGATAGTTTTCCAAAAGTTACCATGCTATGAGTAGATCTTTGGGAAATAATTCTTGCACTTTTTGCTCAAACTTTAAGCAGAATCCATCTTAAGGTGGCTCAAAGCAGTTTCCAGCACTTTCCAAGACGTAGATTTTGATGGGTCATTATTACCACCCTTTATCAGTTGATGCTACAATCATGGTATCAGAAAAATGCCCAATCATTGGTGAACACGTTGGTATTATTTTCGTCTCACAATAGGTTACCATAGCAACACCATAACCTGCTAAAAACACCCTTAATTTCAGCTTTAAGCGCTTATAACTCAAAAACGAGCTCGGTGACCCCCTTTTTTTATTATGGAATTGTAATCAGCATGATAAGATGCAACTTTTTGCAGAGTTTAAAAAATTTCTACGAAGAGGGTTCAGAGCCACCTTAAATTTTCGAAAATTTAAGGTGGCTCTGAACCCCCCTCGTAGAATTTTTTTTAACTTTGCAAAAAGTTGCATCTTATCATGCTGATTACAATTCCATAATAAAAAATGGGGGTCACCGAGCTCGTTTTTGAGTTATAAGCGCTTAAAGGTAAATTAAGGGTGTTTTTAGCAGGTCATATTGTTGCTATGGTAACCTATTGTGCCACAAAAATAACAGCAACTTGTTCCCCGATGATTGGATAGTTTGTTGATACCATGACTTTGGTATCAACCGGTATAGAGTGGTTGTAATGACCCATCAAACTGTGAGTCTTGGAAAGTACTGGAAACTGTTTTCAGCCACCTTAAGACAACTGGTATTAAAAGGCATGGATTCAAGTAAAAATCTATCATGCAAAGCTATCATGCAAGCCTTAATTACATCTACCTGATAAATCTAGTTCATCATCAGAACGTGGATCTTGTATCTCTGTTAGTAAGTGTTCATCTGCATATCTCCTAAAATTTGATCAAACAAAATGCCTTAATTAGTAAATAGCCCAAAGAAAATATGCAATCTGATTGGTTTAAAATCATGCTTAATATATAACTTGACAGAAACACTTAACTAGCATGAGCAGTTAAAATAATGATGGCCAGAGCAAAGAGAATAATTTACATTTTGATTAACTAAACAAGTTGTTTCCTTTTTATATGGTGCACTTTTTTCTAAATGAAAAAGAAAAAATGATCTCCACATTTCTATTGATAGAAACCGTATTGCAAAAGTTTGGGAGAGCAACAAATGTTGTTGATTGGCTAATGTTCTCACAGTATTTCTCGTTCTTTCAAACTTCCACTCATGTTCCTATAACTCAATAGAAACACAAAACATGTTTTCTAAATTGCTCTATAAAAGGAATTAAAACCTCAGTCTGTTTTTGTCTCAATTTTGATAAATTTTGATAAAGACATTCATTACACATCACTTCACTTCCTCTACCCTCACAAGAAGCAACTGATTCTGTTATCAACAAAATTTGAGAAAAAGTCAAAAGGTTTTAAACCTTTTGGCAAGTAAAGTAGTTGAATTGTCTTTGAGATCCATAAGATCCATAAGAGAAGGAACCCATTCACAAGTAACTAGCTGTCCTACAACATCATGTGTACTTAACAAGCACAGCACTTTCAAATCACAACAGACATGCTGTGTGAGCTGTGCAATACCAAAGGCTGATCACTTGTAAAGCCTGTTCAACTGTATCTATGACAAAATTCTTGATTGTGATTGGTTCTCTGAATGCCTATTTGTATCCTGTGCACAATCACATGGGTCTCCAATTACAGGTGTCCAATTTTGACTTTTTGTAATTTAATACCTATGCCATTCGCATGTCAATTATGTGAGCGTTAAAAGCTTTCTTCGTAATTTTATGTTCCCTACAATTGTTACAACTTAAGGACGTTCGCGCCAATTGTTACTGCGCATCCTTACTGCGCACGAAATTCACATGCCACGTCATGCATCACGCACGCGCGCTAAGTAGTAAAAATGAACAAAGATAGGGCAGGTGCCCATTGCTAAATCTCTGATTGGCTTTAACGATCTTGAACGTTCGGTGACCCCTACTTTTCTTTTCAGAAACAGATTTAATTTACAATTATCTCCACATTGTCCAAAAATGAACAAAAAATCAATGTGGGAAGTTAAAAAAAATTGAAGATTTCTGTCCACGGGACATGGAATTCTGTCATCTTGCGGCTGCAAGGCGCGTGAAACTATGGTCGCTAAATGCGAACTTGTTCTTTGAATACCCTCACCAGTTGACTAAATTCTCTTAAAAGGTCCATTTAAACCATATTTGGCAGAGAACACTTCCCTTCAAAGCTCTAACTGCAATATTTTGGGACTTTCAGCCACTTTGGTATTTTTCGCTTTTGAATCCCGATTTACTCAGAATTAGGTGTTCTTGTGGACATGTTCTCTCTGAAACGAAGTCGGTGACCCCCCCTTTTTCTTACATTTCTGACAACACTAACTCATCATCTTTCAATGGTAAAATTTTTAGAAAAAAATCAATGTTAGAAAATTTTCGCGCGAACATCCTTAAGAAAAACGTATGATTTTTCGCTCAAAAGTTCTCAAACGACTTTTATAATCTCAGAATTTGTTATTGATGTTGGTAAGCGGACCTCGTGAAATACAATTGGACGAAAAACCATGCTTGTAATTTTAAATCAGCCTTGTGCTGCCTGCTCGTCTGATTTTGGCGTTACTCGCTCTACTACTCCCTGAACTGCACTCAGTTTAATCCCATTACTATTACTAAATATGAAATTATGCTAAAATGAGGCCTGCTGATAACCAATCAGATCTAAGGATTTTTGTTACAGTTACAAATAATTAGTTTGACAATGAGCAGTCTATACCGTTCAGCAGTGAATAATTGGGAGACAATTTGCAGTATAATTTTAAGGAGCAATTTTCTTGCCGTCAGCTGGCATTTGATGCATGGATGTCACTTTTAAAATCCGAAAGGTTTCCTTGTCAGTGAATAAAGATTAGTCTTTAATCTACACACATGATCCGCGCATGCATGAAGATCAGACACCTACAGTTCGCTACAGATCAAGTGAAAATGAAACATTAAATATTCATTAAAACTCTACATTTACCGAGAACCATCACGTATTAAAAGCAACAAAATATCTTTGTTGGCAGATTATACCTTCCATCAAAAGTCTCGCGACACTATCGATAAGAAACTTAATTTAAGTCAAGTTTAAAAACTCATTAAAATGCCAAATCTATGATGGAGTGTCCGAAAACTGCAAAACAGCAGAGCAAACAAAATATCGATTATGTCGAAATAAAAAACTGTTTTCATATTAAGCGGTGATTTAAACCTGTTATTATACGCTATGATTATACTATAAAGATTTGTAATGCCTTGAAATGTTGTGCACCTAAAATTCTTCGTAAAAATCAACGAATGAAAGTTTCAAATCACGTCATACCATTTGCTTTTCGGAGCGAAACGAGTGAAGCGGTCATAACCTCGTTTTTGTCTGAAGTTAAAAATCCGCCGTCCTCTGTTCCAAAACACTGGCCCATCACAAGAATCAATGATAAATAATACTGTGGTGGTGTTGAACATCACACCGAAACAAGGGAAATTTTAAAATATTACATTAATTTGTCAATGTGCAGATTTCGTGTTAAGTACAATATTCCCGCTTTGTTTGCGCACTTTTCTTCCCCAGTGGGGGTAATAACGATATTGCATATGATATGCAGAAAAATTAAGGCGATTTTTGCGCAATAAAAGTTTACAACAACTATACTAGAGGGACAAAATATGTAATTTCATGTCAGGCAACAAACATTTAGGTCGATGAATTGAAACTTTTTTTTTGGAAATTCCAAAACATTCTACTGTCCCTACCCCACCCGTATGAAGCATAACTTTAGCATAGCTAGGTAGCCGCCCTCTGTACTCAAATCCAACATGGCTGCCTGCAGAAGTTTGTGTCGTTGTATCTTGCGTATCTCGCCCAGAATTTGTCAATATTCCAGGGACTCCAGTGGATTGAAAGGTATGTAATTGCTTCACCGTTTTGGATGTTTCAAATTGTTAGCGTAGGCTTTTTAGTTGCATATAAAACGCTTTTGTTCAACGCAGTGCCTATTCGAAGTACTTAAAATAAAGTCTTTGATTGATTGATTGATTGATTGATTCGCACGGCACCCGTGCGGGGACTTGTATTTGCTATTCGTACGGGAGTCAGAAGATTTCATGGGATTTCTCTGTAATTGCTGATTCTCGCTTATTCAAATTATTATATTTACCTTTACAACGATTAAGCGATTCCAGTGAGTGCCTTTTCTTTGAGCCAGATAAGTTTGTGTACTCTCTGCTTACTAAGCGAACGACTCACTCGCGACACTTCAAACTTTTTTCGAGCTACATAAACTCGCGCATGTCACG
>JAHPZR010041250.1:22500-27500 GCA_019787425.1 Platygyra sinensis | reverse complement strand
GCGTTCTAAAGAAAATTTCAGAACGGAAGGAACGCAGGAGCGCGTTCTGAATTTTCTTTAGAATTTTCAGTAGAACGCGTTCTCGTTAGTTCTTCCCTGAAGACAAGCTTTCCGAAAGGAGCGAGCAAAAGCACAAAAAATAAACCATATGCGCAGTAACCACAGACACAAGATCAGATTTCACGACATCATTTCTTCAAAGTTAAATACATGGAGGGCCAAAATATTAAAAAAAATATTTCAACAAAAAGAACTCAATTGGATGTGTAAAACTGCTCAGAAAACAAGAAATTTTATTTATGCTTTTCCGCGCGACAAAATGACTCCCACGAGAGCCGAGAAATTGAATATGCGAAAATGAGTTAATTATCGACTTCGGAGGACAAAACGAAAGCAAATACATCAGAATCCGCGGTTCATTCTTGTACTATAACGGCTTACATTAAAAAAAAAACAACAACGGAAAATAAAAGCGAAAGACACATGTAAAAATCAATCTGAAAGCAAGAGATCAAAAATTTAATCGCCGAGCGACGAAATATTTACAGCGCTGCGAAAGAAAGATAAAAGTCGGAAATCAAAAAGACCGTAAAAACGAGCCCATTATTTTGACATAAATGATATTTCAACTGTGCTAAATCACTGCCCATTTTGTTCTTTTCTCAGGAGTTCTGTAGCAGCTGAATAAGATTCAAATAAAATATTTGAACGAAGCGAAGAAACTAAAAAAACAAACTGCGGAAGTCGCCGTAAATTAAATATGCAGAAATCCAGCGTGCAAATGAAAACACTGTTCACTTTTAATTTCTAAAATTCACAAATAGGCAACCAAATGAAAGAAACGTGACAAGAAGTTCAATAAAAATAAAGTTTCATTCAGGATGAGGGGAAAAAACTTTCTGAAAGCAAAAAATGACGAAGTTTTGTAAACGTGCTTCCCTGCGTGACTGCATGTTCAAATTATATTCTTCACGCTAATTAAAGCGAAAGCTTGAGATTTTGCGGCCAACTTTTCAGTCAGTTTATCGGCCATGGCTTTACCAATAGTTCCAAAAGTCGAATTCATCTTCGAAATAATGTTGTACATTACTATTTTTTTTTTACGGAAGTCCAGGAAGCTGCTTTAAATCCCGGCTATAAATCTTCAGTCGGTAAGCAAAACTCACTTGAAAGCGAGCGCACCGATCGTAAGGAAAAGTTTGATGACTCAGTACACCTTGATCTTCCATTCTGAAGTAGTTTATTTGCCCTGAGCGCGCTATGATTACGCAAAGGACGAAATCTGAAACTTAAACTTGATGTAATTGATGAAGAAATGAAGAAAAACGATGAACTTGCTTCGACAGAACTTCAAAGAATTTTGTTAGCACGCTGCAATAACATTACAGTCTCTGCACGAACCATAACTCAGTTCTCAATGGAATGCATTCTCGTGTTCTCAATGGAACGCGTTATCGCGTTCTCAATAGAACGCGTTCTTGTTCAGAACGCGCTCCAGCTCACCAGAAATTTTGGCGTTCCTTTGGTGTTCCCGCAGCATTCTATTTCGCGTTCTATTTGCGTTCCAGTAACGCGTTCCGTGTTAGGTTACTTCTGTCCGGTACTGTAAATGTGCTCCACAATTTGAGCTGAACAGTTTTGTTACCATGGCAACATACTGAGTTCCAGACCTCCCCAATATTAAAGGCATTTTTGGCCACCTTAGGCGTCCCATTTTTATATTTGCAAATGCTGCCTCATATACGTGATCCAACAAGCATATGAATATGTTAGCCTTGGTTTTCGGCCTTCTTTAACATTTTTTGGGCTGAAAATCACTTACATGTTGAAATCAAGTGGGTGGGGACTGGAAAAGACTGAGTCGCCATGGGAACAAAATGTTTTATAGCCATAGGTGTGTTTTCTGTAGAACTACTAGCCTGCCAAGTTCTAATGCTCTGTGCCACATATTGGCCAAGATAGCTCTTATATACATGATGTAAAATTGGGTTGAGTAATTATGACGTTATCAGTCATCTCATTTGCATATTTTACACATTTTTCAAATTTAATTATTGCCAAAACTAATGCAGATATTTGCAAATGGTAAACAGCGTTTTCATTCTTTTATAGAATTCTTTGTGATCCCCCTAAAAAATCAAGAGGTAAAAATTTGATCATAGTGGCACTTTAAGGTATCATGGTAGGTGGATTGACAGTGTTTGGAAATCACGATCTTACGCTGGCGCTTTGAAAGAAAACCCCATCAACCTATACATTTTCTGAAAGCTTAATAGTTATAGAATACAATCATATGTTTGAAATTTTCTAAAATGTTATTGTTGCAGTAATATAAAAAGAAATACCCAGAAACACTGCTTTGCTTAAACTGGTTCGCTTCCGTGCGTGAATCATCGGAGCGGTGCCATTAACATCGGAAATGTTTTCTCACACATCACCCTTAAAAAGGGTGTCTGCGAATTTCCAGATGTGGTTTGGTTTTTTTCCTAAACCCTCCTAAAGTTTGATGTTCTGAACGTGGGTGTTTCCTTACACTAAAGAGGCCATAACTCTGAAACGGAAGCAAAATTAAACAAAGCCCGACACCCTTTAGGAGGTAATAGGGAACATACCTGCCGATTTTCAGCCAATTCCGTTGGAAGACACGCGTAAATGAACTAAAAATGTTCATCCTTATATGCAGTTTTGTTTTATCGAGAAAAAGACGAAAAACCTTTTGCGAGATCAGTATGATTAACTAACTAATCCTCATCGGGCCCATGAGGACTCTTAAGGCCGAGATCAGTATGATTAGGTGTTAAAAATCCCCTTCGTGCTGACAGATGTCGGCATGGGTCAGTTTACCAAAACAATGGGTCATGACAACTTGAAACAAACAGGCGTCTACGTTACAGTGAAATCGTCCGAGAAGCAAAAAACTACTTAGGTTTAAACAGGTTTGTATTTAAACTGCCGTGATTATTTCGTCGGCGGCATTGGTATTATGTTGTTCGAGTTTAGATTTCTTCGTTCTCCAGACATTTTCTGAAACCATATGTGCCTTCAGTTGACAGTCGAAGCCAAAAAGAGGAAATTTCAAGGTCTATATCGTCTACATCTACATCTGTGCTTGACTCGATCTCTCGCTGTGGAAGTTTCGGAATCGCATACATTTTCCAGCAATATCGTGCGACTTGCACTTGTTGTATTTTGACCTTCAGCTTCATTGGCGGGATTTGTGTCCTCGAGTTCCTTCAACCATTCTTCTAAGTTTAAAACAATGCGACCCACAGTCGCTCAGATCAGGAGCCAAAGATCTTGTTCGACGCTGAACTTGCTGGTTCCACCAGATTTTTGCCTCTTTGACTTCTTCAGAGACGAAAATGGGCAAGAAGTTTTCTTGCGAGTTTTCGTCCTGACATAAAGAAAATTTGACAAGAACGAAAGCTTGACTTGTGATGAAACAATCAGATCGAGAACGGTTCGCGTGCGCAAATAAATATCACACCACAATTCGCATTACATGTGACAACTGGCGGTGAATTTTAATTAGAGCTGTCAATGCACCGTAAGAGATTTAATGAGATTCAAAAACAGTTAAATTTCTCTTTATCGTAAAAAGTAAAAAAGCTTTTTTATCCATTCTTTCTGCAAATTATTTTTCTCAGTCTTCTCAATTTGAACAGCGAAAAAAAGATTTTTCGCATTTTTCTTAAAAATCCACCTACCATGATACCTTAATGTTTACCAATAAGTTTACTTCTGTTTACGCTTTAAGCTTATATAAACAAAACTAGGAGCAATTATAGAATGCAGGGCCACTTCGGACCACCTGTTTTACAGGTGTCAAAATCTTTTCAAGAACAAAGTGCAACACAATAGGCACTTTTGTGATTCATTGAGATGTAAGTAACAGGGTCCGAAATTCCGCTTTCCTGGTCACCAATGCAACTTAAAATTTTGCTTTGGCGATCAGAATTTCACAACTGGTCGCCAGCGAGCAATTGACTATTTCAGGCCACAATTATAATAATTTATTCAGATAATAACTTTGATTTTCAGCCAAATAGATTAAAATAAAATTCAAAGCTGCCTGCCAATTGGTCACTTATTTTTTACCTCTCTGCTGCTTTTGAAGTATAAAACCGATTTTTCTGTTATTATAAATATACCACAATGTTTCACAGTTACAATCAGCAGTGTGTCATTTTGCCGCCTTGATTTTTCAGTGGTTTCCCATAACATACGTATTGCGGGCGGTTCAGGAGACTAGAACGAGATTGCATGATTGTGGCCTAGTGTGAGCAACATGGTAATCCGCTGAATGTCTTGACAGAACGCGAAAGGATCAGTGGCCCTGTATAAATTTGGGTTTCTTTGGAGTGGTCTTGATCAGGATCTGTGATCCAACATCACTCAGATAATGGTACATCAAAGCAACTGATAAATCCACTATGTGCAACTTTTTGATGAACTATTATCTGAGTACAGGCTTTTAGCCTGGTAAATTTTCAGGGAAAAAAATAGATACTGTAAGTAAAGCAAAGTTCTTGTTGATTTGCAGTCAGTAATTTTATAATAGTTCGAACAAAATCACTTGATTTCTATAGTGATTCTGGAAATGCTTTCGAACACACCATCTTATCATCACCCTATTTCTACTTTAGTTTCCTTTGGTTACTTGATAGGTGATTACCAGGCACTCTTTTCCTGTTTACATCCTTGTAAAACTAGACATGTGTTACCAAACTAATTCCACCAAAAGGAGCTTATGTAACCAGCAAGAAGTGTTCCTTCTAGGGAGCGATTATTGGTGGCCACATGAAGCACTAACTTGTGAACCAGCCCAAGTTGTTTTACAATCATCTTTACAGTGGCCACAATGATTAATTTTAAAAAACCTTCAAACCATTCAACAATCTTTGTAAGAAGCATACTGGTAACTGATGCATTTAGTGTGGGCAGAAGCAACTTTACTTTTCACCAATTCTAGGTTTTTTTTCGGCAGTAAAAATGATACG
>JAHPZR010041250.1:10000-17500 GCA_019787425.1 Platygyra sinensis | reverse complement strand
CAAAAAGAGAATGGAAAACTTTTGTGAGACTGTTTTCATCTCAAGTTAAATCTCAAAAAGGAGGTTGCCCGACCGGGCGACTACCGGTAGGTATGTTTTTCTTGTCGCCCGAAGATGAAAGCCGGTCACCTGAGATGATCCGGGTGCTGCTAGAGTACAGCCTTGATTATAGAATGTCAATCTTTTGTTTCCCTTGATATCTAATAAGTTAGAAGTCATGATAGGTTACCAGTATTTCCCTTCCCTCAGTTGAACAAGTTGTAATTTTACCACAGATTACACCATGGTATTACACTAAAGCTTGATTTTATTTAATATCTCTCTTTCAACCTGCTACAGTCAAGACTTCTTGGCAGAGTTGGCTCTCATGTTATACTGAATATACATTATTGTTTTTGCCCGTAAGGCATCATATAGCTCTCCCACTGTTTATTTTAAACAATATGGACTTGGTTTAATAATCACTGGATATGGAACAAAATATAATATGAAAAAATACACTGTAGAATGTAGTAGCAAGCTTAGATGTCCTCATAAGAGATGTCCTGAAGTTGAGATGGACTCTCTAACCTTTTCCTAGTCATCAGGGGGGACCTTTTCCTCCATTCCAATGAGGAAGGGCCAGTACCCAAGATCTGCCATTGGAATGTCCCTTTAATAAGTACATCTCCTGTGGACCTGTAGTTCAGACTGTGAGAATTTATCCAGAATTCTGTAGTATGGTTAACCCATTGACTCCTGTGCCGCCTGTAACCGTCCGTGATGAACCTTGACCTTTCTTCCACTTCCGACGTCATCATTTTTGGCCATAATTGGCATCATCTATACTCCACTTTTGCAGGAGGAAAAGATCTTTCCAATGATGCCTAGATCAGAGTCATCGGCTTAATGGCGCCTGAGATATGCACAAAAATGCTAAAAAAGACTAGTGAAAAACTCTGAGCAAAATTTCCTGCCACTACACCTGGCTGCTCCATAGAAAAAATTGGCCGCCTTGATGACTCTTTCTTAGAAGATTTTTAACCGCAAGCAAGCCCAGTGAAAGGTCAATCCTTGCAGCAAAAGGAAAAGAAAAAAAGAAAAAGGGAAGGGGAAAAAAAGTCAAATCGAAAAAAGCCTAAAGATGTAGGTCACTTTCTCATCCAAAAACTATCTCAAAATTTTGATTTCTGCACATGCCCGAGCCCAAAGTTCATAAAACGTGATTTTAGTGGCAAGAAGGGCTAGCTGTCGTGCTACAAACGCATTTTCGACCAGATTTAAGCTAATTTGGCCAAGATCCAGCCTCAAAACCACCAAAATGTCCTAAAAACTCATTTTCGGCAAAAAGTTCCAGGAGTCAATGGGTTAAGAAAGTCGACATACAAACCAAGTTGCCCCCATCAGGCCAGAAAGTGTCCTAGTTTCTGTAGCATGAAGGGACCAATAAATCATACCTATGATAAGTGACGTCAATACTCCAGGTCACTTTATGTCACAGTTAAGAGTGACCACCTGGGCCGAGTTGTTTAAAAGCCAGTTAATGCTAACCTAAGATTAAAAGCTAACCGAAGGGATGATTTTTCTTGTATTAAAATGCTTTTCACTGCTTAAGTTTTGAGAAGTTTGAGATTAATCATCATCATCCTAGTCGTTGTCATCGTCATCATCATCATCACAAAGTTTTATCATAAAAATGCTCCTTCTGAAAGTCGTGACTAAAACCACATTTAGTTAACTTAATTTTTAAACTTCAAACCCAAAACTAAAGAGCAAACAATACCTACAGACAGAAAACTGCACCGAAAAGTTCCAAAATTGAAATTAAAATTCTTGCTAGCCTTGGGTTAGCTTAATCAGGCTTTGAACAACCCAGCCGCGGCTCCTATGATCTGTACCATTGTAACAAACTTTAGATTGTTGTGATTGCAGGATTTAACTATACCCTTCCGGGATATTTCTTTCAGACCCAAGATTACCATGTCAGCGGATCGAACTATGTTTGTATGTTATCATCCAGCCAAACCCTTTCCTCTGCAGTTTTCTAAGGTATCAATAATTATTTAACCCTTTCTTTGATAACATTACAGTGGAACCCTGTTAGTATAGTCAAACAGGCCTTGAAAATTTGGCCACATTAACAGGGTGTTGGAATTACTAATGGGGTAGGGTCTAACAATTGCTAAATTGTTTATTCATTTTGTAATGCACATGTGAGCATGTTACCATGTAACATGTGCTAAATAGAAGTTAATAAATTATTATTATTATTATTATTATTATTATTATTATTATTATTATTATTGTTATTATTATTACTATTATATTATTATTATTATTACTATTATTATTTAATTATTAAAGATGACCTCACAACTGGCCTGAATTATGGGTGCGTTTCTAATTGAGAAAATCCAAGATAGGATTCTTAATCGGAGTGGATGAAATTGTGTTTCTTTACTAAACAGATCTATCCAAGATCTCTCGGGTAATGGTGCATTGCATCAAATGAACCAAAAAATCCTTGCCCAGAGTGGATCTACGGTTTCTTCAATGCACCATGATCCAAGAGGTCTTGGATTAATCTGTTTACTAATAGAAAACAAATGCAAAAATTGTTTCCAGGTTAAAGAATCAATCTTGGATTTTATGAAAGAAACACACCCTAAGGGATATCTTCACAGATGTATCACAATTGCAAGCAAGTGTTGTAAGCAACTGTTCTTTTTTTTTTTCTTAAAAAATATTTTTGCATTCTGGATACTAGTCATTAGTATTTGGATTACAGAAATAATCTTTTAAAATTTAAACTTGATCATTGTTACATGAATTATTGGCAATGGGAAGATAGCATGGACTGGTTTGAGTGGTGTATAAATGGGGTGATATTTTAAAGGATTTTTCAGATAGTGACCATAAGGCTGCAGGGTTGCACTGTACTTGTATTTCAAAATTATCGTAGGTATAAATATCAATAATTGAAGGGGTTCATGGAGACTCTTCATCTCATGTCAGGTTCTCCTTTTTTGTACAAGGAAGTGAAAAGCAATTTGCCAGGAGAATCTTGCAGTCTATCAGATGTCACTTAAGGTCTTTTTCCATGCACCCCTTCAATTATTGATTGAATCAATCAACACAATTTTGTTTGAAAATCTGTCTTATTCAAAAACAATAATCTGTATTTGTACTGTACCTGTAGACTTTCTTAGATCAGTACAAATGCGGAAAAAAAGGCACTTTAATGAACAGACTTGACTTCTTTCACTGGTTTTCACAGGATCCTGGTTATCATGTATGGTGGCAGCATGATGCAGATTATATGAACAGTTTCAGAGATCGCTTGACCAAAAAGGAGGTAACCACAAACATGTAAATGAAAGCTATTGAGCAGTACTTTCATATGGTATTTGTTATTTTGCTGTATGAGATAGTTCTAGTTTCTAACTCTGTGAAGGAAACCCTAGTGTGTGGCCATTCAAATACAAGCTGTTGAGCAGTGCTTTCATGTGATATTGTTTATTATGTGGCACAAGGTGGTTCTACCTTTCAATTTTGTTGGTGAAACCTTAGTGTGTGACCACTCAAATAAAAGCTATTGAGCACTACTGTCATGTGGTAATGTCATGTGGTCATGTGGCCCAGTGGCCAAAACCCGAGGAGGCATTATATTCTCCCTGCGTATATGTATAAAGAATGTGTGAAATATTGGTGTAGTATGCGAATCAATCCCGATTTGAAGAAACTAGGCGCGCACGGTGGTCCCGGTTAATTTTTCAGTCAGCACGCAAGGCAATGCTACATGGGTAATTCTTGCAACCACGAACACGAGTAAGAGATCGATTGCTGCACGACGAGGAGAGGAAGATATTTGCGAAAATTTATTTTAGGGCGGGTATCTGTCATCACAGTGATTTCTTTATATCTTGAATTCAAAGGTTATTCAGCAGTACCAGATTGAACTGTTTGGTACAGAAGTTGATTTGCGGGACACAAATCAGCAACGGGTTCGACAGACTCGACCCAAATACTACGCGTATAAAGATCACGTTTATCTCGACCGCTTATTTTTACGGAGTAATCTTACGTGCCCATGTGACGGCTGGCTTGACTGGCAGGGATCCAAACGTAAAAGTAAATGTTTTGCGGCGTTTTCGTTGAGGACAAAAAGCTTGACTCTAATTTGCATATATGGCGACAGTAACGCGATAAGTACTTACAGCTCGGCAAAAAAACCTCGACTTCAGTTCTGCTTTCAAGATACGTTTGCTCGTAGAGTCCTCGTATATCAAGGCAAATAATTTGTTTCAGTATCAAACTAGAACAACAGAGTGGTTTGATATTTTTCCCAGAATGCACTTCGTGAGAGTATTATGTAAAGAATATCATGTGATAGAATGAGTTAAAGGAACACTGTCACAGGAGTTTTGCTGTTTTCAGCTTCATTCGTTGCTGAAGTCTTTACCTGGTACCATTACTCGTTCCCAAAATGCTCAAATGGACTAACAGAAACATATCAAATGAATGGTGGCTCGGAGAGCAAACTATAATGAATTTCTGGCAATATTTTCAAAGAATAGCTCTAGAATTTGAAAAAACTGGCTAGTTTTTTCACATTTTAATCCACTACCATCCTTGCCATGCTAAGTGATAGGCAGCAATAAATGGTTTTGGTGTAGTGATAAAGTCCTAGGTAACAAAACTGCATCATTATTTTTGGGTTTCTATTGACGCAGGAACATATTTCGGCATTTTAAAATGGCGCTAAAATACCGTGACAGTGCCCCTTTAAACAGAATGTGTTGATTTAGTTAACTTAGTTGATTCTTTGGATCATATTTATGATAAGATGCCTAAGTTAGTTGAACAGTATGAGTGATATAGTTTATAAAGACAAATATAAAATTTCAGTTCATACAATGAATGATAGTTTCCTTTATACGCAGTGGAATTTTTTATAAGAATTTTATACCCTTGACGAATAAAATAGAAGCGGAGACAGATTTATTGAGAACTATTACTAGTTATGCTGTACAAGGTGGTTCTAACTTTTAAGTCTGTGGATGAAACCCTAGTGTGTGGCCATTCAAATGAAAGCTCATGATTGAGCAGTTCTTTCATGTGATAATTTTATTGTACAATCCTCTAGTGGTGTAAATTTCTTAATGCATAGTTTTGTATCTTTCTTCACTTCACACTTTCGAGTTGCATTGTGTCAGTGAGTGTCTAACATGTTTCTTCTATGTCCATGTATAAGGTTCAGGAAGTAAGAGAACTACGTACAAAAGATGCTAAGGTGTGGACAGTCACTGCATTGAGTAATATGTTACAAGTCAAGCCCTTGGCGATACTGTAAGTCCTTGTTTCAATCCTCATGGTTCATGTTATAGATGACATAAAATGGCTTCTTATTTGTTTTCTTTGTCTCTGATATGCTTCTGGCAAATTGGCTTTTGGGTTAGAATTTTTATTAAGGTTATTCCTCACAATTGCATTGCGCATCCTTTCTGCGCATAATTTATGGCGTCATTTAGCGCGCTCTCGCGCACGTGCACACTGAAAACATGGCGGATTTGCTTTGATATTGAGCTCTTTCAGTTGAAAAATGGCTATAGCTCACCAACGAGCATGGGCACCCCAGTATTTTTTCCAGTCATTGTAATCAACTTATCATAAACTTTGCTTGAGGAAAGACTGATCTGATTTCTATTGCTGAAAATTGAATAAATAGCGAAAATAGCAAGTAAACTGTGGTCTTTTCTATTTTGCCCTATGGTAACCATGTCAAGAAATTTGGTTGAAACTTTAATCAAGGATTCAGCTTTCTGTCTAAATCAAACTTAAAAAGTTTATTTGTGTCCGATACAATGCATTGACTCCAGTTTAATGCGTGTTCTCATGAGTCTCGGTCACAAAAATTTACAATTATTACTGGGAATGCGTTCTTGTATTGAGCGTTAAATAATGCCAAAATGGGTCATTTTCAATGCCCCAGTGCTCCTTAATGAGTATGGGCACCCCCCTTTTTTATTTCAAAATTGAAGTTGTCATATGATAAATATTCAGTGGGCAAAATTTGAACGAAAATCTATTGTCAGTTTTATTTCAGGGGAATTACCTTAACTAAGGCCCGGTTCAAACGCCAAGGTATCAAAATGTGGAATTCAAATGGTGATGTAATTATAAGTACGACTCCAGCTTGACTTAAGTCTAGAGAAGTGGCATGACAAGGGGAATCGTACAAACAGTAAAGGTAAAGGATCGGATCCTACGGACGCGTTGCTAGACACACCACCGATTGTCAGCCGACAGTCGGTCGACTGTCGGCTGACTCCGATGCGTTGGCCGACGTGTTAGCCGACGTGTTGGCCGACGAATCGGTAGGATTGGATTCCTTACCTTTACCGTTGAGGTAAACGGATATTGGTAAAATGCTTTTACCGGGCCTAAGAGTATATTAAGTATGTATTTGAGGTGAGATAACTAGAGGAAACAAGCACATTGACACTTCATTTTCAAGGTCAAAATGAGAGAGTAAAGAGAGTCTTGATAATCTTGATTAAAATTAACTTTCATATTTAAGAATGTAATGAGACGAAGATCACCCCAGAAAGAGTGTATAGTTGTCTTCAAGTATTATGAAATTCTCCTTGTTATATGCATGTTTAAAGGAAATGTGTAGAACATTGAGTGGAGAATTGACGATTTGAGAATTTGGCTTTGCTTTGACTTGTGGTTGATGTAGCTACTGAATCTGGCTTTTGATTTAGGTTGGTTGCTCCTTTGACGGATGAGCAAAAGCTTGAACTTGAGGTTGAGCGAAAACTTTTAAGTGAATGGCCCAAAGAGCAGCGAAAAACGTACAGAGCGAACCAAGAATTGGTAAGTGTGGACCTGTAGTTTAGGATAGGTTAGGAGTTAACAACTATTCACCGAAGTGGAGGTGGCTGGCGGTGGATATTTACGGAGCCGCGAATCGGCAAGGTAAAGGTCCAACGCTAGCCACCGACACTGAGGTGAATAGTTGTTTTAGTATATACTAAAACAGTGAGATAATATACACCACAAAAAATTAATTTGGACGATTTCTTCACTTGTCACGGCCGCAAACGGGGCGCCATTTTCTCTTGAGTTGATCGGAGGTAAATAGCACAGGATATTCGGAGTTTGACGAGCCAATCAGCGCGCGCGTTTAACGCTATCCACTGTTTTGGTATATACTAATTTAGGATATAGGCTGTAGTTTAGGATAGGTTAGTACAGCTTTCAAAATGTTAAAATAGCGTTAAATATATAGCGTTTTCAACGTCGAAGAAGTGAGGGCAGGGATGGCGCAGCAGTGGCGAGAGCGATCGCCTCCCACCAGTGTGGCCTGGGTTCAGTTTCGGCCTGGGAACCCGTTCACGAAAGCCCTGGAAACATTCGGGCCCGTAAAGCCATTTTTAGTTCATCTGTATCGAAAAACGGAGATGTGTATATCCCGGACACTTCTTGTATGAAGAGAACCTCTCATCATATTATGAA
>JAHPZR010041250.1:0-5000 GCA_019787425.1 Platygyra sinensis | reverse complement strand
TACCCTTTCACAAGCGACCGTGTTGCATTCTCAGCCCCAGTATTCTTTTTTGATGCCCTCAAGTTAAATTAACAAATCAAAGATGTGTCGTAGGGAATGAAAACTACACCCTTTGAGAAGAAAAGGAGCACCACTCGCACACTTTTGAAAAATCAACATACTCAAGTGATATATTTTTGTTTTTCAGTCATCGATTCGGTGATTTTGAATTACCGCGAGCTTTGTGGTCAGGTACACTAAAGGTGTTCCTTTTGTACCAAAATGATAGGCATAAAGGTAATGAGTTGGGCCTCGAGGCAGACCCTTCCCAGAGTGAACTTCCCCTCCACCCTCTCAAGCCCACTGGGATTTTTTTTCTCATAGAATCGGCTTCGTTTTTGATTAACATTAAAATTCCAATGATAGGTATTGGGCTTTCTTTCGCACAAAGGTCTTGTTAAATGAGCTTATGATTTTAGAGGGCTTATTATATTTGGATAGGGGGAAGGAGGAGGCGAACTAACCGAGGGATTTTTGGGTGAAAGACTGAGAGGCTATTGGGACATTTTGGTAGTTAGTTTTTTGGGGAGGGGAAGAGGGCGCTTATCGATTGTACGACATTTTTGTAGTATTTTTTCCTTGTTGTTGCTTCATCTTATAATTACAAAACAGAAGCTTAATAAGCTTCTGTACAAAACAAAAGTAGGGATCCATACGTACGCCTATGTAGTAGTTGTAGTAATTTTGAATTATGAATAACTTAAGTTTTTTTTCTGCCTATTAATATAGTGTCTCTTAAGATTGTTTCTGTATATTTGTCCTCTTTAATTTTATTTATTGTTATTTTGTACCAGATCAACTACACAAATGATTTAGGTGTAACAACAGTAGAGCAAATTCATGCAGATCTCGAGTGTTTAAAAGCGGACCAACTTACTGTGAGGTGCAATCTCGCATGGGTTTATTATCAACAATGACCTTTTTTCCATTAGCTGCGACTTCCAGACCAATATTCGACATTTTGATGTTTTCCCTCCCTGAAAATCAAAACAATTCCGCCAACAAGGCCGATAGTACATCTAACATGGCGAACTCAAAACGTCAGCTGCAAAGGGTGTCTGTACGATTTCCAGTAATCAGTTTTGATTTGATCCCAAGAGAAATTATGGCTTGCAGACTTCTCGTCTGCTGGGCATGGCAGAAATAATCTGGAGCGAAATATCATTTACGATCGTAAATTATGTTGATCTTAAATACCCCATCACTGAAAGGATTTTAAAATGTTGAATTGTTAATATTGGTTTTATTACCTGAGTGGTTGTTACGATAAATCTGCTCGAGCTTTATTGATGTACTACCTACATTCTTGAAGTTGAAAAATTTACATCGACGGCCGGCTCGTAGTTTAAAACTTAGTGAGAAATTAAAGCGAAATACAAAGCATCTCGTGATCTTTTCCAAGCAGCTCAATCACTCAAGAGCGAAAAATTAATCGCCCTTGAGTCGCCTGATTGAGCTAGACTCAACAAGATTTGTCTTGTCTACAATATTAACCTATGCCTGAACGATTGCACAACTGAGTTAAATATCTAAATGGCTTCAAAGTTCACAATATTTAACTTGAACACAAGTGGCTTGGTAATAGTCTTTTGCATAAGTTGTTTCGGCCATTCTGGTACTAGGGTCAACGTTGAAAATTGGAAACAACGTTTTAGGACAGGAAACAACAAATATATAGTACCCTTGGACAGAAATCGGGTCCCCACAATCCCACAGTATTCAGAACAATAATTACTATTAAAAAAAAAAAACAAGATAAACAATACGCGGACAGGTTGTTCTACACTAAACACAAGGCTTACTTTAAATGACTTCAATTTAGAACTTCTTATATTAGGTTTTTCAATTGTTGTGTCGTGTCGCAATAGTTTCTGTCTTTCGTCCTCTTTTCCCAATACTGCATGGCCCTTAGTTACCAAGGCAACATCAACGTCACGAGACAATACAGAAGCTGGTTGGTAAACCATTATAATGCATTATAAAAGGAAACTGAAACTCAAAACAGCTATGAAATATACATGATGCCGGTTGGGCTTCGTCGCTGCGACCTTTGTTGAAGACGTTGATTATTGCTTTCAAGATGTCGATGTGGAATCGGAAAAATTCGGTGGCGATTCAGTCTTACTCCGCCAAGGCGAATAAACCGGAGCCCGAAGAGAAAAAAAGAGTGAGTTATTTGGATTTTACTGTATTTCCTACTGACATCCGGCCAAGAGTAGAAATGATGTGATCGGGTATTTCACAACGCCGGCTCACGCCAGCCAGAGAGATTTTGAAGTTCGCGTTCAAATTAATTCCATTCTCTCACTCGCTTCCAAAATGGATTGACATTTTAACAAAATATAGCACCGTTACTTTGCCGGGCGCTGAATCGTTTCCTAATTGCATTGTGTGGTATTTTAATATTTCTAACTCTAAGCTAAGACATATTTCAGAGGCGTTTTATATACCTGTTTACGCTAAATACCGCAGCCGTCAATGGTTAAGTTTGGTTGAAAACACTCAAGATTTGAAAAATTCGAGAGCCGAACAGCATTTAAGATCAATTTCCTGTGAATAGTCATGAAAGGGGGAAATAGTCTTCTGCCAAATCGATGAGAAAAGAACATTGTATTGTAATAAGAACCACTACTGTAATCTCTATATCAGTGTCACGATCCGAATATCGAAAGCACGGTAACAGAGATTCAGTAGAATTTTCTTCCGTAAATTCTGAGATTTGTATTGATCCCTTAATTTCAGTACATTAAATCTCAGCATTCATATGGATCCTACGGTCTATGTCGAGAAGCAGCTCCATCGACAGTTCAGGTTTGTAAAATGAATTTGTATTTATTTTCTATTTTTTACAGCTGATAACATAAATAAAAGTGTCTGACAATTTAATTTTCGCTCTAAGGTCACACTTAAGCTCTGAATTTGCTTTCACTGTTGTTTGATGGCTTACATAGACTTTCTGAAGGTGACTGTTTCCAATTAGTGACACATCACACATCTTTACAACCACTGCGTTGTCGTCCCGTTCGAGTTCTCAGCTTAGACCGAACCCGCAATGAATTAATTCACTACCACGTCGAGCATTTTAACTTTATTTGAATATTGTTGACACAAAACTTTCAAAAACTCACTGTACTTGAATTCATATTGATTAGCGCTCACTTCTCGTCTGTCTTAGAAACATTTTTAGTACTTCGACCTTTTATGCAAATACGCCGGTTAACGTTGCGTGACGTGCCACAAGTCGTGATTGTCTTGGGAAGATAGCTTTAAAAAAACCCACAATTAGTAGGGGGCCAAGAAATCGTGTTTAAACTTTCCAAACAAAAGACGTCGTTCATGCTCAGAACATTCTAGGTTCTGGCTTGCAAAGTTCAGTTTATGTGGGGTTTATAGTTCCAACCTTGTATTTAGGTGGTTTTGTAATTAAAAATACGAATCAATTGCACATTGACGTTCTCTTCGGAGCCGGAGCCGGAGCCAGACAAACAGGCTGAAGTGCAGATGTGAACTGAATCACTCTTTTACAATGTTATACTTCTCTGTTAAAACCATAACTTTGTATATTAGTTTTTTTTTCTTTTTTATATGTTGTTAATATTGCCTTAATTTCCTTTACTATTTTTGTTTCAATAAATACCCAGAGTACGCGCTTCGCGTGGGATGTACGTTCGATATTTCCGACACTTTCGCCGGCAAACCGCAGTGATTTCATTTCACATTTGGATGCTTTTGTTAGGCTAATTTGAATATCATCGACCAAAGCGTAGAGAAAAACTAATTTCCTTTAAATCGGCGTCCTCGTCTCTTCCTTAATTAAATGTTTTTCTACCACAGACTATCGCACTTATGCAAATTTGTCGGTTAACATTGCGTGACCGTAGAAAGTTGTGATATTCTCTCACCGCACGAAAGGTGGGTACAAAATGACCGGCACTTCTGGAGACAGGAATATTCTTGATTATAGTCCAAGGCTTATTCCTATCTTTTGGATCACTAGTTTCTGCCTTTCGGACTGTCATGATTTTGTGTTCATGTTTATATGACGTGACAGACAACCCGCGAAAACGAGATAAATGTGTCAGTTCCGCGTGTCATTTGCCTGTGCGAAGTAATTTCCTTCGATTAAATGCAGAAACTTGTGTTCAAACAAAACTTCAAAAGAAGTTCAGCGAATTGAAGAGTTCAGTAATAATGGCGATGGCCCATCCAACTCGGCGGTATAAGAAGCCGAGATAAATATTGGAAGAACAATTGCCACGCGAATTGAAGGTTTTTTTTTGTTTTTTTTGTTTTTTTTTCTTGCTTTTCACTGTCGCACAATTTATTTTTTTCTGGGTAAAGTGAAAAAGAGCAACTGTATGGACTGCGGATTTTGAGTATATAAGAAAAGTTTTTATTTTCACATGTTTAATATTCTAATAAACATCCTCTCAAATTCCGCGCGATTACCCGCGTGGAACAGTACAGCGTTTGTCACGCGCTCACATGGTTAACACGTGAAAAACGTGTATGACGTGCTCGTGTGCTCTGACTTCACCATGAGTGTCGACCTTGACCCACTCCTTCCGAATCCTTGAGGCATGGTAATGTTGTTGAGTGGTACTTAAAATAGGCTGAAAAATGCGACCACACGTTATGCAGAACAATGCTGGAGGCCTTGAGATTTCTAACTCCAATTTTATTTCATGGCGCCTGCTGGAGCTGCAGATTACTTCTTGACATCAGGACCATCGTTCAAATCTTCAGGAGAAAATTGTGACAATATAAGAGGTGACGCCAGCAAGAGTATTGGCTTCGTGGCGTGCAAAAAGAACGTCTCTTCTTATTAAACAGTGATTAAATATTTGCAGTGATGCAAAATATTTGCAGTTATGTAACACGTGTTATGTTATTGCTTCAAAACAGCATCACCATCATGAAAGTCGCTTTTGCCGCGTGTAGTAATCACACGTGGCCTAAGG
>JAHPZR010041246.1:47500-63168 GCA_019787425.1 Platygyra sinensis | reverse complement strand
GTGCTGATGGCGGACCTTTCGGGGCCATTTCTAATTCTCAGTAAACTTCTAAATGAAAAAAAAGTTAAAGGCTTTCCTGTTGTTTTCCATAGTTAGTTTTACATTGTTAGGCCTGCTGCATTTTACCATGGGCTCCTGATTTTACTCATTTTCATGTTGTAATTTAGCAATCCTGAAGAAACTCACTCAAAATACATGTAAACCACGTGTCAGTCTGTCAAACCTGTTCTTTGAATTGGGAAGTTTTGCTCCTATTTTGATTATCTCGTTGGTCAGCGGTTTCTTACAAGTTTGGTTCCAGTCACGAGATGCATATGATGGCCTTGAAAAGGCAAGGTCTGAAATCAAGCGGAAGCCTCGCTTCCATGTTATCACTATAGTCGCCAAAAAATTGAATTACCGCAATAGTTTTCATCTTATGCTCTAGCGAGTCAGGTATCCTTGCTTTTAACGAAGATTTTATATATTAGTACTAGTTTTGGTAGCTCAAAAAGAGTTAAGAAGGTACAACAAATAAAATGCGGCATAGCCGTTTTTTTGTGTGTCTCCCAGGGCGGGACGCCCCATCGGTAGATTGAGAACGGGCAGGTGATAAGCTTCTGGAACGGGTTATTAGTTCGTCAACACTGTATTCAGCTCGCGCTAAATTGCAGAATGGGCAATAAATTGACTAGAGACCTGCCCTGTTCGTGTACAATTACTGATTACGTATTTGACTACCGAGTTTATCTTAAGAAATGGAACTTAAAAATTCCATTCAAGTTAGGTTACTTATCCATGTATGTATCTAATTTGTTTCGCTAGGATGTTTTCTGAATGACTTCATCACGGCTTTATCGGGATTTTTCGCGAAGTTCAGATATCTGAAATGAGTCGCACATGCAACATCCAAATAAGGAGTTATGCGTCCTCAGTTCCACTTCTATTACGTCATATTACGTCATGGTGTATGAATGTGCATTTTAGTAATTGGCACGTATCCGTTTCAAGGGTTTAATTGGTTTGTTATGCAGTAGCAGTGCGGTGGATACTACGTGCAGACCTCCACGCGTGACCAAAACAAGTTCCAATGACGCAGTGCTGTAAAATAACTGTCGTATTTCACGATACGATTGTAGTAACATAACTATTCCGTCACCAGCCTCATCATTCATGTTGTATACGGTACATGCTGATTTCGAAAAACGTCTATCCCCTCAGGGCTGTTAAGGCTTAATCAACAATTTTATAAGTGTTTTCCTTCATCAAAATGTAAATTTGCAATTCCTCGTTTTGAAAATCAGTGTACTGACAGGTAGTGAACATAAAAGCGAACAGCAACAATGCATCTTTCTTTCAACACCGCTACAGTGTAAAAATAGCATAGAAACTGAAAACAACTTTAACTGAATTTTCTCATGGGAAAAGGAAGAGCTTTTTAATTCTGGCGAACGTTCATGTTTCGGTTGACCAATTCAAGTGAAAAGGTCAACAGCGCTTTCTACTGTTACTGCCTAAGTGTATAAATTGCACAAAATTTATTGACTGTGTTACTTTGGAAGCAATAAATTGTCATCAAAACCCTTAGTATTCGAATACCGCTTTCTGTAGAACAGTCTTCGTGTTTGAAGTTACTGTATAGTTCAGTGAGTTCTAAACAAGCGGATTATTTTATTTTCGACTTTTTACGAAATTCAATAGCACTGAGATGAACCACTGATATTGATCAATCACCTGAGTGTGATCATTTTCATGCCCTGCTGCCCTGAAAGACGTGACTTAACGCTTCGAGATTTTCACGCCGGATTTCACTCTTTTTCACGATGACAGGCCATAAAAAGAACTGGAAACTACTTCTATATAATCACTCCGAGTTCTGGAGATAGTCCAGTTCATATTCAAGATAAACTGATAAACTACCTTTCTCCAGCTTGTGTCAGGCAGACAACAAATAACAGTCTTTGTTTTCTATCAAAAGATTCCGTCAAAGACGTTTTTTGAAATAAAAGCGTTCGTCTTCCGTTATGGCGGTTTTATCCGCCGGTAAAAATCAAATCCTTTAGAACCGGATCAAATACTCACCCAGTACAAATCTGCTTTTGAAAGTTAAAACACCGACTGAACTATCTGATTTATAACCCAGATCATGTAATCATGCCTTGGTATTGATCGTTGGTCAAGATAAATAACCGTATTTTCACCTGGCCTAAAAGATAACTGAGATAACAGACCGCGATGGCGCAAGTCAAGGGTTCTGTACTTCAGTTTGGCGCGAAGATAAAAGGTTTTCGCGGGAACTCCAACGAAGCGCGAGCGGCCGCGCGCAATCCGTTTATTCAAAGCGTTCACAAGATACACTTCACCGTTGTTAATTGTTCAATTAGTCTTCGAGATATTCCATTCTTTGCAACGATGTAACCTATGCAAAATGAGTTAATATAGTGTCACACGGTGTTTGGTTTAGGGCCGGTCTGCATGAAAAAAAAATCTGTAGAATAAATGATTTTACCGCCGAACGGTGAGAAATAAAACACTGTCATTAATGATCGCAAAATCTTTTCTTGACAGCCGAAAATGGCCGTCGGAAAGTTCTGTTTTGATGTGTACCTTGCCTTTCCCACTTGACGTCTGTAAATCAATTTTAAACAAGTTTCTTACGTTGAAATTTATGCAGCACACAGTCAGATGATTAATCAATATCACCACTATTATTTCAGGTGGCTTATCTAGATCTTGTGATATTTTTCGACAAACTGCAATGCTGTACGCGTGCAGGAGTAATTTGAAAACACAGGTTATTTCCCCGCTTTGGCCTTCCGTCCACACTAATCCGCGACGAAAACGCAGCTCGAAAACATTCTCAGTTTACATCCGAAGAAACTGAGTTAGATTAGGGACTTCAAACATTAAGAAAACAAAGCTTTTCGTAAACGATGACACGATATTCCGCTAGCTGTCCGAGTTGTCTACTCAAACACAATGAATGCAAAATGACCGGGAGTGTTGCTTTTTCAAATTCCTCCGGCGTAATGTGGAAGAGGCAAGAATAAACGAACGCAATGCAGTTGTTATCATCACTGATTTCAAATAGATTGAGCTACGTTTCACCGGCGCGCGTAGAACACATTTACCAAGGTCACGATACTTCGCCAAGTCTTCACGTTATTCACGGCCTTGAGTCAATATTTTTTTCCAAAAATAGTTCATTTTCTGTAGTGTCTCCGATCGCGTGAATATCACAAGAGGCAAGTTTGGTTGAAAAACTTGTTAAATTGCAGAACGAGTTTGTCCCGATATTTCCCCCAAGAGCTATCGCAGCCTTGTCTAAACAAGCAGGCAATATCTTTGCTTTATACTTTTATCTAATGTCGTTTCTGTGTCGTCGCATTCGTTATTTGCGATAAAAGCTGCGCGCTTGCTTGAATAGATAATTAACAAAATAATAGATAACAAACGCGCGCGTGTGTGGCATGCGCGCGAGTGGCAGATCTTAAACGCGCGCGGCCATTTTCTCCTTTCCTTTCTGTGATCCCTCTGTCGTCTCTTTTCAAGTCAACAATCCGTGCGTGCAGGAAGCTCGAAGTTAATAATGGATCTCACTTTTGTGTTCTGACAGTGTGTATTGACAGACTTTTACCTTTACCATATTAAATTCTCAAAGCACAATATTTACACCAATTACTATGGCCAGATTCCAAGTTTGATAAACTGGCGAACAAATCACTAAAAGAAAGCCGACCCGCTTTCTGTGATGGACCACCTTTGATATGCTTCTGAGATCTAATCAATTTGAATCCAAACAAACACGCTTTGATGGGAAAAACAAAAAAAGAACCCCGAAAGTGAAAAGAAAACAAGTTCGTGAACTGGGCAAGACAAAGATAGCTATGTTATCAGACTGTGTTAATTTTTATGAAAGTTGTAAACATTGCTGGTGCAACGCTGAATCATTCTTTACCATCTCTGAACTCTTGAGTACAATTCTTTTCCGTTTTCACAGAAGTAACGAAACTAAAAGTAAACTGGGGGAAGTGCAGAGTGCTTTCTCTTTGCAGATTGCGGTTTACGCCTGTTCGTGACTCGATCGACTGTTTGACAACTGTCATTACCAAGCTCGTATGTATTGTTCATTGTTCAAAGGTTTTCCCGGTATCGTGGGAAAAACGGTTGCCATAACGACTTATCATCATATCTCCCGAAACTCCTAGCACCATGCAGCCGGTTTGATATAAAACAAAAAAATCCCAAACACAGCTTGTTCTAAAATTCGAAATCAAAGCGCTTAGCAAATCATTCCCTCTCCACCTTGCTTCTATGGCCGACCTGATCGATCATTAGCCCTCATTTTCAGTCGTTCACGTGTTGTAGTTTAACAAGAACAGCAGGATATATGCAACAAGAGGACAAAGAGTAAAACAGTGCGGATGATTAATTGGATTGATTTCGTTTTCCGAATTGAACTGTATTGTGTGTTTTGCAAAAATTCCCTCTTTCATAGTAGCCGGAAATAGTGATGCAGTTATTCCTGTATCATGATGACACTGGGAAACACCAAAAACCTAGTCAAATATACTGTTTTATATGGCGTTAAAATAAAGCTTAAAATCCTTTCTTGGCAGCGTTCTCTTGAGTTTCGATTTCTGGCTTACAACTTTGCCCTCAGGAAATGATATCAATCATGGTGTCAGATGCCCACAAACACAGCTTTGAAAGCTGTGCTTTTTATTCGCTAGCTTCATGCAAATAGATTTCTATAAAACAGTAGGGGTTTTGTACAGATTTTTTTTTCACGTCCTCTGGAAACAAATCAAGCATTTTGACTCGCTAAAGTGGTTGAAAAAGACGATAATTGCAGTTTTGTAAAAACGAAATCTCGCCAGAAGAATCACGAGTGATTATGCCAACTGGCCTGTCAAGTTCGCTCTTGTGATCGCGTGATTGCGATCTTATACCGCGCGCTTTTCGCGCGTAATTTTGCGTGCTCTGTCATGTCAATGGTACATTGTTCTTCAGTGAGCTGACATGATATGATGGCCACCCACCTCTGTTGTTGGCATAAACTGAGAAACTGATTTTTCAGAACTTTCTCAGTAAATGTAATCTGATCGTTTCCAGTTAGCTGATTAAATCTTCGACTGATTCATAAGACGTGTCAGCGCCGAATAAGCAATCGCGCTGCTGATTTGTCAGTTGGAAGTCTCAAAACCGTTGTTTTTGTAGAAAAAGTTCTAGCCCGAGGGGAAAACGATTTGAAAAGAGTAAACCTTCTGTATTATAAGATCCTGACAAACTCCAGAAATCACACTTCGCTTCCCTGCCATCCGCGTTATGGGAAATTTAAATTAATCAAAAAGTAAAACAAAAAAACACATATGCGAAGCTTGGAGCTGTGTAATCACAGACGTGGATGTCCATCTTATTTTTCTTGGGAACAATGTAACTTCCGGCGCACTGACCTGTCAGTAATAAAGTCAAGTGTTACTCATTACAAACCTGAGACGACTGGCGACACTTGGAACAAAGGGGGAGGAATCATTAGCAAGAATTGCTTGAACAGTTCGGGAGAAAAGATTTTAAAATGCGTAAAAATCATTTATATAAGATGTTCAGATCAAACTGTCAAAACAAAACATTTCAGAACGTCTTTCTTTGGTAAACATAGCACGCAATAAATGTGTAATGGAAAATATTTTGGGACCATGTAAATGCAAATGACTGAGGAAGAGATCTTTGTTCAACCCCCTGATAAATTGTTGGCACTACGTGATCTCCCTTGTCGCCATTTGAACACATAAACGACCCGGAGAAACAGTTTGTAAAGTAGGTCGGAATACCACGCAATAAGAAATTTGCCACAAAAGCCATTTGCTGCTCAAGCGGGCGTAGTTTCTTTCCCGTGTTCTCACTGCATTCTATCCCCGTCACATTGCAAAACAGACTCACACAAACACTAGATTCGATATTTATCGCACAGCAGCATATCAGGTAAGGCTTGTTTTCATGTAATTGGCATTGTATCGTGTATTCTAGTCCCTGTGGAGTATCAGAGGTTCTGTCAGAAATATCACCAACGCCGCTGAGCGCGTCAGAAACTGTCGTCAATAAAGCAAGTTGCTGAGCAGTACTTCCCGAGTATAAGTTCTGGAAAAACCCAGAGAAGGCTCTGCAGCAAACTTTGAAAAAGCCCACGCTTTGAAATCTCTCCACTACAACTTCTTACGTAGATCTCAGAAATAGACTAACACAATTAGGCCTTTCATCGCTAAGCGATCGTTTGACTAGACGCGCGCGCTGATTGGCTCAAGGTTACAGTTGGCATAGCAACTAAATGTAGCGACTAATCATTACGTCACGTCCCACCCGAAAACCAGGTCCCCCGCGACGCGAGAAATAATAGCGTGTGTAATGTATGTATATAATATTCCCGATACTGCCCTTGGCAAGCTTCATATCAGTTTTGACTAATTACGGCGCGAGCGCTTCAGTTTTTGATGCGTCAGTACCGTGCCACAGAAGACACACGACATAACACAACCGCGATTCACTGACAATGGAGAGAAAGAATGGTAACTGTGTTGTCCATGTACGACAAGATTCCGATAACGACCTTGAGGCGCTCTTTCATGTCGTCAACAAGAACGCAGTGGCCAAAACGCATCCCGATCCGACCTCGTCGGCCAACTCTCTACCGATGCGCTTACGGAAACTACCTCCGTCGTTTTTTAAGCAACCGCCGCTCGATGGTTCTTTGTCGCCAGACCAGGACACTCCACCAGGGTTGATCTCTCACTCTAGAGCGCACTCGTCGCCAGCATCGCTAACAGTTCCTACAAGTCTAAAAGGTCCACCAAACCACTCCTTGAGCCCTGTTGTTCACCAGCGATCAACTTCCTTCGACAACACAGCTTTACTTGAGGAACCAGCCCAGATGCCGCCTGGCTGGGAAATGCGAACAACGCCAAATGGCCAACGATACTTCATGAAGTAAGACCTTCACTGCGTTAGCGTCCCAAACCTAGTTGTATTGTGAATATCTTAACTCAACTTTAGTTAAATTACCGCTTTAAATATTAAAGTGCACGCACGCCGATAGAAATCGTTAAGAGTTAATTTCTTCGCATTAGGAAGGCTCGATGTGCAAGGCGTCCCATTAGAGCATAATAGTTTTTGTATTTAAAACCTTTGCGTACCTTGTTAGTGATTTGGTGCCTTATTGTTTTCGACAATCCGGATCACCGAAACCAGTTTCCTTATATACGTGTCTTCACTAGTCAATATGGCGGGTAGCCAAATTTGTATCTTACTAGAGTAAATACGATGCTCTCGCGACCTCAAAAACTAAAACCGTTGTGTTCTTTCCCGCAGCCACTTTGATCAAGTAACGACATGGCAGGATCCAAGAAAGACTCAGTCAACTTCTAACCTGAACAGCATTCAACCAGCAGGCAATTTACCTGATGGTTGGGAGCAGGCAATTACGCCAGAAGGTGATATTTACTATATCAACCACATTGAAAGAACAACAAGTTGGGTTGATCCGCGAATCGCAATGCACTGCAGAAATCAAGACAACATGCGCGGGCCGCAACTGCCTCCCGAGATGAGCCGCCATCGAACAATGCAACTTCAACGTCTCCAAAGAGAACGGGAACATCTTTTAAAGCGACAGCAAGAGCTCCTGAAGCAAGAGATAAGACTGAAACGTGATATTCTAGAAGAAGGTGGAACGAAGTCTTCTCTTCTCGGAAATTTGACGCGGGAGGTGTCGCTGTTGTCGGCTCAGGATCCCCCTGTGACAAGCGGAGGACATATCAGGGATGAATCGTTCGATTCTGGCCTCGGAATGGGAGGTGGGAATTACCAGTTTCACGATGTGGACATGAACGATTCGCAACCCATGTTCGACGCGAATTACAACTCTAAAGAGAGTTCGTTCCGCGCTGAGCCGGGTCGCAGACTGCCCGAGATTCTCGACAGCTTGCCTGGCACAAATGTTGATTTGGGCGTTTTGGAGGGTACAGATAACTCATCAAACATGGAAACCGACGACCTCGGAGTAGGATTGGAGTTCAACTCGGAGTTTAACGACGCGGTGGAATCGGTGTTAATTTCTCCAAGCAAGATCGCCGACAACTTTTTAACTTGGCTCTGAGTGTACCCAGATCATTTATAGTTCATAGTTTTTAAGGATTTTACAAGTGACATTCTTAACAGAGTGTAAAAGTGAGTATATAGTAGCGTTATTTAGCGACCAAACCGTTTTTTTTTTTACTTTTTTACATACGCGTAAGATTACTACGATAACAAAAAACTTGTTTCGCAGCGAAACTTAAAGTTCGGCTCTTGAGCCGAAATCATATAAGAGCTTAGGTTATTGTTCTAGATGGAAGGATAATTAGTAGGGAACATATTAATTTTTTAGCCACAAGATTATCATAGTTTTTTTCAATAAAAAGTGCAGGTAAATAGGAATCAAGGCACTTACGCGTTTAATGAAAGAGTTTATCAACCCCAATGTCTCCGCGCCAACCAATTTGCCTTATTCCTCCGATTTTTTTTTTTCATCATTCGTTTCAGTAATCGAATGCGGTGTTAAAAATAAGATCCTTTTCTAATTCCACCCACAAGCAAATCTTTTGTTCTTGGCTAATTACAAAACATCAAACGTGAGACTAGCAGAATGACTCTGCCATTTTACGCATATAAAAATCATCCGTCAGCAAAAGCGCGGATCATAGCATGCTGACTTTGTTAGCTGGCGTTGAATCCTTCCGCAAACGCGCTTTCTCGATTGCGGCCACAAACAAGACAGGCTTTTTGTTGGGCGAATTTTAATGGTTCATTAAGCTGTATACAGAATAATTGTGATAATTAGGGTAGATCTCTTGTTTTGGTGGCCGTGTTTGTACTTCAAAAAGTTGATTATTTCTGTAAAAAAAAAGCGTCATTTCCATTCATTCAATTGAGGACATTTATGCGGGTTCATTGCATGACCGAAATTTATATAGTTTGACGCGAATAGAAACGGTGGTTCATAGTTTTCTAGTGACATAAAATTCATAAACTTAGCAACACATCGATGCTTTACCTTAATGTAAATAACATTGTCCATTTTGATAGTTTAGCATTCTATTTTTACATATCAAAAACGAACCGATAGGGGTGTTCATGTTGAGATTCACACAAGGCTTAATTTGCTGGCCAGGGCGGATGAAACGCATAAAGGCGCCAAGGATATACTGGCTAAGTTTAAACCACAAAGAAGTTATAATAGTGTTTTTGTTTTCACTTCCTTTTTGGCTGTAAGCCATACACTTTTCCGTCTTAAACTAGTGAAGTTGAGGATTAAAAACGCTAGCGGCTCGCCTTAGCCAGAGATATTGTTTACTTTTGACGTTGTATGCCGCCATAGTCACTTATTGCCGGTAGATCTAAGCATGGAAACCCCTTGGAAATCGATGAACAAAGTATCATTATTTTTTTACAAAATCAAAACAGCTACATTTCGTAATGTTCTTACTGAAGTGTTTCCCGGCGAAACCGTTCATAATAAAGTATTTTATTAACAACAACAAGGATGATGTTTGTGGTTGATCAGTTCGACAACAGAACCCCGGTCCTCCGGGCGAAAGCGATTCGAGAAACAGCACGACTTGAGCGGTTTTGCATATGAATCGGTGAAAAAGCTAATTGATCACGTGCGATCGTTCACCTTCGGATCTTAGCTCAGGTGATTATTGTACGAAAGCGTCTAGACAGACAAAATTTCCATCTGATTTTGCTGTTGAACACGAATAACACACCAGCGCGCAAAATGTCAATGTGAACGCAACCCGAGATCGCAACAGTCAGGCGAGCAGAATTTCAGTGCTTTGATCAAAGCCCTACTGAGCCTCAGAAGTTTCAGCGCAATGGAGCTGTTGCGTTAATTCGTAATCAATATTTCCGCCAAGCCACCAGCCTGTTAAATGATCAATTTACATCCATTTGGTGGAAACGTGCAAATATGTGTATTATACAGGGTAAATACGGCTTGTACAGCCTGGAAAAGGATGAATTGGCCATGATGTCATAAAGGTGTGGGTGGGTTAAAAAAAGAAAAAAAAATATATAGACTGCCTTCTTTTGTGACAAAATCCTCAATATCATCCGCTTTATTACCGTCGAAAAGGAAAGTTCTGAAAATTCAAATTACAAAATAATTATATAACGCAATTAGCAAGAGATGTTCAATTCATATCTGGAGGAAAGCCCTTGCCGATATTACACTTACACATGGAAACTTATCAGAGAACAGACAACAGATCGAGTAAACATTTTTAACCTAACATTAACAGTCATTTTAAATAGTGTACTGCATTTACTATTCAGCCGTAGATCTAAATATGGTACCTCTGCAATATTTATCTTAGGCCAGGAGCTCCTGCTTTAATAGGCTAAGTTTTTCGGGTGGGCATGTTCTTGTCTGAGCCAACACTAATCAGGCGTTTCACTTTCTTAAGATGGCTAACAAAAAAAAGCTTTCTGTCACTTAGACACTCGCGTTTTATTAGAAGTGACCCTCTGACCTTCACACACCCGTTGCTTCGATCTTGATATCGCTAGCGAACGAGAAACCTCTTCTCAACCAGATGGCGGTACACCGTCCTGTTCAACCAACTCTATGCGTGTCCACCTTCTCAGTATAGTAAAATACGTTTAGGTCCGTGAGAAAATCCAGATACTATGTTTTTAAACATGCCGGGAAACTCCTAGAAAATTTGCACGAAAAGGGTAAGTTTTTTGGGCGAAAATATCGCTTGACAAACGTGAGCCGGGTCTTTAATTTCACATGGGATTCTTTCTTCGTTTGTTACACCTATTTTTCCGTTTTGTACAAGGTATTAGCACTGTTAATCCTTCAAAGATATGCGCTTTTCCGCTTTGTTTGACAAAAGATGTACTAGTTCAGAGTCCACCTTTCATTTGTCTCATTTATAGCTTCCGGTGAGGGAACGAAATGAAGTGTGTCCAAGTTTCTGCGTAGGAGGTCCGTGAGAGGGATGTGACCGGGCAGGCAGATTTCAACAGCATAGTATTTTAGTAATAGCTAATAAAACAAGACGGATACAACAAATTACTCCGTGCAATTATTAAACTGTCCACTTTTCAGAGCAGGAAACCACCCATGCAAAAAGTGCATTTGGTACCAAACAAGCGGACAGTTTGATTAGTTCATGTTTGCACAGAAAGCAAAATCAGGACATTGTAATTAAAAGTTTTTTAGAAATGTTTACGAGGTACGTAAATTATCGTTTCAGTATCATTTTTTTTTTCGAGTGTCGAACGTTTTAATTTAGCTCTTCCAGCTCAGAGGTCGGTCAGCATAAATAGAGAAACAGATTACGAACGGCCGCCGGCTATGCCCGACGCGTATTGTGCTGTTTTACAAGACGTGGACGGCCTAACTAAGACTTCAACAGAAAAGGAGTACTGTGACGCTATCCGAAAGCTAAAGGCATAAGCTCATCTTCTCTTTTCAGTATAATGGTAATTGACTCCTAGTTTCATTTCTTGCCCCTTGTCGTGAGAAGAAAGCAGATATCAGAAGATAGATAACGCAGTGACCTTTGCAAGCATTGACTCAAGATAAGAGAGATCCTTATCTCATCAGAGTTGGGTCTATAGCTAATGGTTACTGAACCAAGTAAACATTACTATCAGTTTATCATCTTTCGCTGACCGCAAGTGGCCAATTTTGTGGATAAAGTTTGATATTTTAAAATTAATGCTGCGATTGAATGAATGAGAAAGGACATTGGGGTGGGGTGCGTCCTGGTGTTGCATGGCTATACACCGCTGTTCGATACTCGGGTGTGGACAGGAGATTGATAGCGAGAAAATGTATGTACAATCACTGTTTCTTTTGTGGTGAGACATTTTGCTCGTTTACTGCTTGAATTACTGTTATCTCTAAACCTGTGGCAGCCTTAACTACTAAAGGTGCATTAGAGTAAAGGGCTATTGGACTGCGTTGAGACAAGACGTTTTTTGGTCGCCGAGTCTGTATATCGACTCTTGGTCGTTTGCACAAGTAAATTGCGTACAAAGTTGGTTGGGAAAGAAGTACGCTGATCGCTGATATCTGCTAGACCCATTCCACAAGGGTTTCGAAAGTGGCTGCTGATGGATAAAACTCGGGCCGTCTGAGAAATCAAGCGTTGTTTAAAAGAAAAAGGAACAAGTCAAACATCTCAAAGATCTGAGATGCTGAGGAAAGGTTGACGACGACATGAGCAAAACAAGTGTAGCTGCATGTTCGAGTGAAATAACTCGCTAAGAGATTGCACCGGATACGTGTCAGCACAGACATTCTGTCCTTCTAGCTTAACCTGGCCAGTGGTTTCTCGGCACCACAGACGGTCAATCTATACAAACAATAAAAAATAACTTAAGGATTTAGCTATAAAGATTTAGAATTTAAATGTAGCTGACAAGGACTGAGCGACATTCCTACAGAGATACAAGAAGATAAAATTCGATAGATATAAGTTCAGTGGTTTTTCATGGACATTTATATTTTTTCGATCACAAATATAGCTGCGCTATGATTGGTCAACGTACAATGGAACAGGAATCTGACAAACTTGTACATATGATGAAGTTTCAGGTATGATAATAAACGATATTCTTCTCTCCGATAATAGCCTGATAAAAAATATGGAAACGAACCTCGATATAATGAAAGTTCGTTATATACACCAGATAGCGAAAATAGTTCGCTAGTTCTCTGGCCGTTTGTTAAATCGAGGTTTCTTTTGTGGTAAGTTGAATCATACTGCAGGTGTGATGCCGTTCAAATATTATGCTTCTTTCAAATAAAAGCTCTCTCCTCAGAGACACAAAAAATTGACCTAAAATAACTTAGCCATGCATGCTCTAAATTGTCCTCATAGTCTTGGAGATAAAAGCTGTAAAATCAGAAATATCGTTACCCTGGGCACTACGAACTTCCGGATTTTTTACGTTCTGTAGCGATATATTAAGTTTGTATTTAAAGAGTTTAGTCGTGGTATTTTGAGGGGTTTTTTGGCCAAGTACAAAATCAGTTATCTTTACATTAAAGAAAACCTGAAAATAATACACTAAAGAGATAAATATAAACCAAAATTAAGGATGGAGACGATTAACAATGATTAGAAGCGACGATTTTGTAACTTTAGTCTAAGCTTTTCAAGAAGGGCAAACCTTCACCAAGCAGTTTACTACTATGTCCAAATTTTTATCGTTTTTTTTTTTCGATCACTCAGCAGGAATATTGGCTTAAAAAATAATGCAAGGCGGTTTTTTTTTTCAAAAAAGAAATAATAATAATGCAAGGTTTTTGCGTACGTGATTAAGAGCAAAAGACGAACAGGTATTTGATTTCCGTCAGTCTTCCAGCCGGAAACTTATACTCATCTTCAGTCCCTGTACGCAAAACTAATCGTTACCGCATGCAGGGACCATGCCGGCGTGGGTTATTCGTAGAGTTTTCCTGTGTTACTGAAAAAAGGAGCAATACTGCTCACAGAAAGTCACGTTTTCGGATTATATTTTGTCATGTTTTGTATTACATTTTATCCGATTTTATATGCTACTCAAACACTCTTTCGATTTGTTAAATTCCTTACGGAAGTCATGCCTCTTTCTCAAAAGAGGAAAGTAATTTTAGAAACCGCGGAATGGCGCTAATATTGTCATGTTCCAGTTTTAAAAGTTGACGTTTCCTTCAGTGTATTAAAATAACTAATGACTGATTAAATTCCTTTTCCTCGTGAATAAAATAGTACTGCCCACCTGTTATATTAAACGCCAGTTCCAGGAACGGCGCAAGCTGGTCCATGAGGGCTCGACCCAGAATTAAGATTTAATTTCTGTCGCATATAAAAAACGTTTTTTTTTTAAAAAAAAATCATCGTCTGATGTCTTGTGTAGTTTCAGATTATTCAAACTCAGAACTGAATGGCAAGCAGTATAAACAGAAAACCTCTCTGAAAAGATACAAAACTAAAATCCTCAGTAATCCTAGGTTATAGCGTAATCGTGTGCTTTGAACAATCTGACCCTTGAAGTGTGAAAAAAGCCTGCGGTATATAAAATAACAGGACTGGTTATTCTTATTTGGTGCTGCTTTGCGATGATTTCCCAGCCGGCGGTTGCCAAGCATGGGTCAGGATGATTGTTGACAAAATCTTGTCCACGTTTTCAGTGCTTGTGTTGTTGCAAAGATTGGATTACCGCTTCTGCAGAAACCACTAAATGGTTTCGCTCCGTTTCCTAGCTCGACACGCTGCGCGTGAACTGTGAGGCTGTCTTGTTAGTAAACCGAAGCAAGTTTCAACAAGTTCTGCTTATAAATAACTTTCACCGAAACCTCGATATCTGATACAAGTGAGCTCTAAACGGGTTTAGTACTGGTTCTGAAAAGTCTCTAGACTATAAATTTGTCAGTCTTTATAAACATAAGGATGTAGTCAGCCAAACCGGTTTTCAACATACTCTATTTTTATTCGGCCAAAGCTCTGATTATGAATGATATTTATGATCAGCATTAAGAAGTTTAGTTGAGTTTCTCCGCTCGTCTTTATTGAGAAATTCAGAATTACAACGACAGAGAAACCCAACGAAATATAACAGAGTACATTTTTTCTTACGTGATCAACACAATGGTGGTTTGTCGACACGCACAAAGCATAGTATTTCCATGTTGTGGTTTTTTAAGTTTGACACACGTCCTTGTCTTTCAAAGCAGAACAAAGCAGGCGTGGCTGAGCCAGGCCTCTGATGCGCGAACTGTTTACCGCAATTAAAAAAAAAAAGATTTACGTGACCGGCGAAAGACCATGTCTATATATTATGGAGTTTAAAAACTGCACGCAGCATTTGCTGTGTGATCAGTGATTGATTTTCAATTACACATCTTGTTTTCGAATAAACAAGAAAATGTTTATTGGTTTTTTCAATCCGTGAGAAAAAAGTCAATCTCTCGTTTACAGACCCGAAGACAAAAGACAACAGCTTTCACAGCTGTACTTTTGGAAACAACTCGAGAAATTTCTAGCCAAAATATATTGAACAGAATAGCTCTTTGATCCGTTAGGGCGGACCAATAATCAATGCTTCAGTGTTATTTTTGTACCTACCCCGGGGCAGTGTATTTGTTTTTCGTGCCCGCTCTTTCAGTTATTGAAGTGTTTTATTTTTGGAAGGAGGGCCAAGGTTCGCAAGATCTTTCATCCCTGTTAATCTTCTGAAATAGAAACGCGTCTAATTGACATAAGTTGTATTATGTATCAACACAAGTCAATTGTAACGTTTTGATTTGCAAAATCGAATAGGTGTACGTATTTACCCCCGATAAAAGCTTCTGTCTATTAATACTTTTAACTTAAGGCGGCTGGTTCTCTTAAAGAAAACCGTTAAAGTAGTTAACTTTATCACTGAATGAGTCTATGAATCAGTATATGAGGATCTCGAGCTTTAATTAGATCCAGATGACTACGGTTACAGGCCCGTAGCCAGGATTTTTTACGGGTGGGTGCGATCAGTTGATTATACGGACCAACGAGCGCCGGAGGCGCTCTTGACTAGGGGGGTCCGGGGGCATGCCCCCCCGGGAAATTTTGAAAATTAAGTTGTCTGAGACTGCATTTCGTGCGTTTTGAAGG
>JAHPZR010041246.1:12500-42500 GCA_019787425.1 Platygyra sinensis | reverse complement strand
GAAGGAGAAGACTTTGAGCTTTTGCGCAAAGAAGAGCAAAGAATCATTGGACCTCCAATAGTGTATTCATGCGCTAAACAAGGACAGCCATTACCGTACAATTCCAGACCTCTTTACTGTTCGGTGATGAGTAATCTTATCCTATGTTTTTCTGGATTTCGAAAGAAAGAAGAACTTGGAAGACTTTGTAATCTAGTTCATCATATGGGTGGAAGTATACGGCGAGAATTCAGTGGTAGGGTTACACAGCTTGTTGCCAACTCAATACATGGGGAGAAGTACCGAGTAAGTATGTGGCATACTGTATACAGATGGGTTCTTGCTGAAGCATGAGGTGTAAATGGCTGGATTCATCATTAAGGGCTGTAAACCATAACACTTGTTACAGCTGACTATGTTTGATGGGCCCTTGAATGATGTTATGGGTGAAATTTTCTTTTGTCAACACTTTCATTATTAAGTTGTTGTGGGTGTGAAGATCAAGGTAACAGACGACTCAAAATTTACTGATAACCCCGAGCATTCAACCATCTTGACCAAAAAAGCCACAATTGTACAGTAGATCATTAGAGGATTTAGTTTGTTATGAAGAAAATGCTTTTCTTGCATGACACTACCATGTACATGTAGGTAACCTCAAGTGGGCAAGATACCACATCTTGCCTGCTGGCCACTTGAGAAGCCTTAAGCACAGCCTTTGATTTATCTTGTCCGCATGTAGACCTTGCCATAAAATAATTATCAAACAACACCTTCCATCCTGGAAGACATATTAAAAAGAACTGTCACTAATAAATGTTTCAACAAACTGTTTCTCAAAAAGTGAATTTAAGTCTCAAACTACTGTACATGTAACAACCAATTACTTACAAATTGCATTAACCCTCAGGCTGCAGTGAGTCTTGGAACTGCCATTATGACAGAACAGTGGGTTGCAAAGTGCTGGGAAAGACGACATGAGATGTGAGTAAAAATGTTGTTTGGATGTTCAATAACAAAGTGAGATGGCTGTAAAATCCCAGTTATATGCAGGAGCCTACACTAACGCAAAACCACATGTATCTTCAATATGACATCCTCCTTTATGTATGGAAGACTTGAAGTTTAAGCATCCTGATTTTCTTAGAACAAAATAACTGTTCAGTATTTTACTGTACAGTTTTTTGGTAGGAAAGAATTATTGAGCACACACTAAGACACTCCAGTTCTCTCACTGATGCAGATGGTTCGTACAGAGTCTGGAATTCTTATAATGAATGGAAAATGTGCGAACAAGTCTAGTCTAGAAAACAAAGATCGCATGTGTTAACTGGAAGGGCTTGTGGAGGTCAAGTTTTTGCCAAGCTGCAGCAAGTTTGCCAGCTTGTTAAATTTCATGCTAATCTTGCCTCAGTCAAAATAAGCAATTCCAGAACCTGGACCAGAACTCTCCCCATACTACCCCTACATTATTGTGGTGTGCCTACATTGCATCATGGGTACTGTGCAGTGTGGGTTCACAATGTAAGTTACAATACATGGTTATATGTAAGTTACATTTTGAGGAAATTAACTTGTTGTTTGACACTGGAAAAAGAAAATTACCTGATATTAACCCTTTCACCACCAGTGGCCTCTTATAGATTTTACTCTGTCTAACGCCAGACGATTTTACTCGTCAAAGGGGAGACCCTTGGTGGTGAAAGGGTTAAAAGACTATCTCCCTTAACCCTTTCACCACCAGTGGCCTCTTATAGATTTTACTCTGTCTAACGCCAGACGATTTTACTCGTCAAAGGGGAGACCCTTGGTGGTGAAAGGGTTAATAATGACTTGGAAAATGCATAATTTATATAGATCTTTAGAATACCTCTTGAATTCTGCATACATTTTTAAAAAAGTGTGTATGAATGCTGTTGGGAATATTACTTTTAAAAACATTTCTTTAATTATCAATTGTGTTTTGCAGTGGAGCAAATGCAATGGATGATGGAATGGTAAGTGATCAGATTCTTCTGAACTTGCATACCCATATTAATAGTTCCACTTGAACAGTAAAATACTAAAATACTGCATCAAGAATACTGTATTTCCAGAAATATCATAGCAGTATTCTTCAAACTTGGCACCAAAAATGTACATCTCAAAATAAACAGAATGACATAGTGAAAAATTGAAAAATGATGCGTGACACTATAATAACAGTAAAAAGTTAATGAAAACTCTTAAGTGTCAATGAACATTAAAAATGTACAAACGTTTTGGGCAGAGCCCTTCATCTGTGTAAAAAAGCCCATTGTGGCAAGTTGGCATACGCCAGAATGACACCTACTATGTTGTTGCCATGGCAACACTCGGCTCCAGTCTCTTTCTGTGAAAAAACAAATATCCCCATTTGCAACCTTTTAAAGTGGGACAGAGGGCCTCGCTCAGAACACACATGGCTCTCATATTGTCTTAATGCTCCACGTTAGATTGTTGGGAGTTGATGATACTTGTTAATTAAAGATGAAATCTGATAATTTTAGCACCAGCAGTATAACTGGCAACAGCATGACGGTGTCTGTGAGGTACAGTTCTGGTACGAAGTTTAAAGAACACTGCATTAATACTTCTAGAGATATTCTTGATTGAATGTTGTAGTGGTTTAATGGAACCAACTATGATGTCATTAATTTCCTCATTTGCGTAATAGAAAATCATAAATATCTCTGAACCAAAAAAAAAGATAGTTCATAAACAAAAACGCCATTCTTCTTTACTTTCAAAAGCCTTTCAAATAAGCAGCAATTATTTTTTACTTCATAGGCACTTTAATCTTCCATAGCTGTGATTCCCAGTCCCTAACCATCCTTGGCTGTTGACTTGACGTGTAATTTGTTATAGGAAAAATATAAGATGATGCCATTTCATAGATGTTTTCTCAGTTTCCATGGATTTTCTGATGATGAGCAAAAACACATGGAAGAATCCACAGAGCAGCAAGGTACCATAACTACATTTTATAAATTATCCCCCTAAACGTAATTGAAGAAACAGTAAATACCTCTTAACTAGCATCTTAGATGCAAAAGTCTCCCTTCAGTTCAAAGGAGCCATGCTTCCTTGGACCACATCTTGTTTCTCAGAAACCCATGGTAGACTTGTCCCTGGGTGATTTTTGTGGAAGATCATAATAATAATGATAATGATAATATTCATAATTGTTATTATTGTTATTATTATTATTGTTATTTTTGTTGTTTTTATTGTTATTGTAATTATTATTATTACACAGCAGATAGATTAAGAGTCATTACATGAATACCTTGACAACATTACCTTTTAGGTGGGGTACCTGTGGAAGCCAGTGATAGTCGCTGTACACATCTTGTTGTGGAAGACAGTGTCACAGAGCTACCAAGTGGTTTGGTGGACGAGTCTCAATGTCAAGTTGTTAAGCAGGAGGTATGACTACTCCTATTGAACTCCAGAAGTGCAAATGCTGTCAAGAAAATGGCCGTTTTCACACTAGAAGACAAACATATCGTCTGGCATTTGTTTGTCTGATGTCAATTTATGTCATACTATTGTCGACTTGTTCATCTCGACAGGCAAATCGTCTGGGAAAAATCCTCTTTCCAGACCGCCAAATATGTTGATTAATTTTTTCGTCCCATTTGCATATCAGACGATCTGTTCCTCTGAGACGATTTGTCCGTCCAAACAATTATTGGTTCGTCTTCTAGTGTGAAAACGGTCAATCACCACCAGGATTGTTGGAAAGTTTTGAACTTACATGTATGTGAAGTGGCTGTTATGTTGTTGTTGCGGTTGGAAGCTAGAACCTTGGTCACAAGGGTTGGAAAAATTCATTATATTGGCATTTTGTCCCACCTCACCTCTGTGCAATGTTGACAAAAAACTTTCACCTAACACAAGTTTTAATTTTAACCATTTCCCAACATTGAATAATCATAATCATAACAGTAACAATAATAGAAGAACAATAGAAGTGATAATAGAAGAAGAACATTTTAGAAGAAAGGGTGTCGACAAGGAATTCCAACTGGGCGATTACCATTACTCCTCCCAAATCATCATGAATTTTATATTAACAGTTGTTGACCACTCCTGTATATGTATGGACATATCAAGACAAACTCTTCAATTCTGTCTACAAAAATTTATAACTGACACAATGATGTTAGTAACTCTTACGAAACTTCTTTGGTAATTTTCAATTTCAATTCAATTCTTAAGCATGTGGTCTTATTTGACTTGCAGTGGTTTTGGGCCAGTATCCACATGGATGCATGTGCAGATGAGTCATTTTATCACTTCACATCTGTGGTGAGTACTAACAGACAGATAGACAGACAGGCAGACTGACTGACTGACAGACAGACTGACTGTCGGGAAAATCCCATATGATCAGGGATTTTAATTTTTGCCGACCATCTCATATTTTGCTGATGTATTGGTTATTCGAGGTCTGTCCCAGATTTTCCCAATTATATCACTCTTGGAGAGAGACGCCATGTTTATTTGTGATAGGGGGACTGGAGCCAAGCAATTTAGAGGATTAGTAGTGAGCAAAATCCATCGCTGATGGACGCCGACCTCCCCAACAGTACTAATTGAGTTTTCATCTGTCGGGAATGATCGCCGACCATCGCAGAAATCTGGGATGCGTTGGGAAAATAGAAACACTCCCAATTCTCCAGATTTGTCCCCGTTCATCCCAGACGATTGGGGATATCTAAGATTTCGAGTTTTCATTAGTCAGCAAAATCTGAGACAGTCAGGAAACAGTAAAATCCCAGACCGTCTGGGAATTTCCCGACATATAAAAACCAGGCTTAAGTGAATAAAGAATTGGTCATTCCCTCGTGTGACTTAATTATTTTCCGTTTAAAATATCAAATTTATTTCTACGAGAAAGGTTCCATCCTCAGATGAGCTTGATCTACCTTGTATGCATGTATGTAATACAATGTCAAACACAAAGGCCATGTCTGACCACACTTCCAAACATGAGAAGAAAGTTCAGAATATGACGCATACACTGTAACAGGGTATTTTCTGTAAATTTTGAGCTGTTTGGAAATGTGGTCAAGCACAGGACTCGAAATTAACGCTTGCAAACTCGCAAAATGCAAGTGATTTTGACAAGCTGCGAGTGAGAAAAACATCCACTAGCAAACGTTTGTGAGTTACAATCATCCATGTCTCCCTGACATTTGGAAAGAATTTGCTAGTGGTCTCACCAGTTTGCTAGTGGAAAAAATCTTACCAACCAAAACTTTGCAAGTGGACTGAAAAGTTAACATCGAGTCCTGAGGCACTCCTTTGAGTGCGTTATACACTTCTCAATTGTGTCTTAAACTAAGGTGAAAATCTACATTGCATTACTGACTCGAGCATTGACCACTATATGGAGAGAAATTTCAAAGAGGAGCAATCATCCTGTCTGAAAAACATTCCCCAAAGCTGACCCTTACTTAAATAGCAACCTGCGATATCTACACTTTGTGACTTTGGCAAGGGAGCACTCAAAACCATGCCTAAAATGCTAAAACCATGCCTGTTGATAGATCTTTAGTTGGACCTACATGTACACGTACATTGAACTATGAAGCGTTTTCATTTGGAAGTATCATTTAAGGTAATTCCCTTGAAATTGTTCTACTATCAAACTTTTTTTTTGAAACTTGGCGTAATGAACATTCATGATATGAACATTATAAAAATGCAATAAAAAAATGGGGTCACCGTGTTTGTTTACGCGTCAGCAGGCTCTTAAAATAGGGTATTTTTACTGGTTGCGCGTTAAAAGTTCGAATCACCTTCATACAGAATTAAATCTTGGTTACTTGAAAGGCACAAAGTTTTGTCTTGGAGGTAAAGCTTCATTTATTGACATAAGCAGTATTGCTTCATTTAAGCCGTTTTTGATTGCTTGTTTGCGGGAATGTTGCACTTTTTCGGACATTTCCGCGGTTAGCTTGAGGTCCTCGCAAATTGGCCAAAATACATCCAGTTGGGAACTATTTTCCAAAAAAAATCGTGTTCTACTATCAAACTTTTTTTCCTCTTCAACTATGTTCTTCATTAGACTGTTCTTAGCAAATACCTGAAAAAAAAAATCGGGGGTCACCGTGCTCGTTTAAGAAAAAAGAAGAATTTATTGCGTTATCGAGCATAGTTTGAGAGAAATCCCTTATACTTTTTGCACCTGCACGCGCCCATGTGCGCGCGCTGATGACGCGAAAATCGTGCGCAGTAGGGATGCGCAATGCAATACTAAGGAATTACCTTAATAGGTCATTGTCATGATGTATCTATTGCTAGGACCCCTCTGCGACCAACTCCCAACAGATCACACCAGTTGGCAGTCGGAAGAGGAAACGCCGCAAGCTCAAGGACACCGACCTCAGTGACTTGCTCTCTCCAGAGTCCCCACTATTCCGCGCAAAGCGTAAGAGTGGCGACCTGCTGTTGGACCACACCTTTGTGTCACCAGCAACGCCCAAAGGTAACATGCTCTACCAACTTTTGTCCCTGACTACATTTGATTAAGCTCTTACCTTCTTTCAAAGCTTAAGTTTAAATTGTTCTTACCAGTTGGCCGAAACGTACGAGAATTTCGGTCAGAATGTAAATGGTAGGACAATTTTGGCCCGACCGACTTCTTAGAGGATAGTCCAAAATTGCCAACCGAAATATCAGAGTGGAAAATCCGAAATTTGCCTACCATTTGCAATAGGCCTTATCACGGTTTTCGACGCCATCTTGACGGGTAGGCAAAGATAAATTAATGTATGTATGTATGTATGTATATGTATGGTCAGAAATTACAGTTTTTGTATGGGAATCCGATAGCAAATAACTTCCAAAATTGAATTTTTCACAATTTGTGAATCGCAGCGTTAAAATACTAGGTAGAAGAGTGTATCCACCAAGTTTGAAGGACCTAACTTGGCTAGAAGACGTCCAGTTAATTTTTCTAATTTTCCATACATTTGTCTATAAATTTGGCTGGATAGAGAAACGTCTAGACGCAGTTCGCGCGAAAAAATTTACAGATAAATGTGTGGAAATTTAAAAAAAAAAAAGAGTTCAGCGACTTATAGGTTATTAGGTTTTTTTCGGTTAATAGTAAATGGCCAATCAGAAAGAAACATACCATCCGGCACTTCTGCTTACTATCTGCACAACCTTCAATTGATTTTTTTTTTCCAATTTGTGATTAACTGTGAACACCAGCAGCGTATAATAAATTCTCAGTACAGCTCTCTCTCCCTTTATATCGTCCCTGTATAGAGACCCCAAGCGGTACCATCTCACCTCTAAGCACACCCGTCCCAGGTCCCCCCAAACCTCTGACGTCACGGCAGCAAGTGGCCATGGAACTGTTACAGACAGAAAGGAACTACGTGGGGATACTTACCAACATCCTCAAGGTACTAGAATGGCTGCGGCTCGCTTAATGGATCAATATAAAGTAGCTCATTCACTGTATTTTGGATAACTTACACTTTGGTCATGTATAAAGTTACCTTTAAATTAAAGGAAACCTGAAAATAGTATTTTACTAAAATAGAAAAACAAGATAATTTGGTTTTATCAACAGAGTTGATAATGTGAATTGGCTACCGTACTATCGGAGATTCGAACGTGGTTTAGGGGAGAGAGTGACCTGACTTTAATAAGGGGACTTTGTTTAAGTTGGTTTTAACAACCACTGGGCAAAGCTCGTAAACTTTGTTTCACTGATAATTGTCAAAGTCGACGTTATAAAAACTGCTAAATTAAGAATTTCACTCTACTTATTGAAGAGCTTGTTACGGCAAAACCACTGCGAGACTTGTCCATTTCAGGTACATGAGTGCTGCATTAAGGTTGGAAAGTTTCTCATGAGACAAGTTTGTGTCCCCTGCAAATTGCCAGAGAAATTTCCCTCGTGTGATAGTGAGCTTAATACATGTTTTATTTCTGGTTTGACAAGCGCTTTATTTCGTTCAGGTTTTTAAAGAGCCACTTGAAAAGGAGCCACGAGGTGGGTCAATCATTTCTGCCGAGGACATCAAGACGATCTTTGGTCGTTTACCAGGGATTTTGGAGGTTCACAATAAAATCATGGTGAGATTCCCCGTAATACGGTTGAAAGAGACAGACAGCTTAAAAACCGTTCCCACATGTCACTGCGCCTTTCAATAACATGCGGACTCTAAAATTCAAAGCTCAACCGACAAATGCGTTTTTCGCTACCGTCAGTTGAATGTTCGTCGGCTCCTCCGCCTAGCTTCCGACTACTGTCCAACGCGCGGTAATCATATCGTTGTGCACAGTTCAGACAACGAAACAGCGCTCGGCAGTAGTCGTAAGCTGAGAGGAGCCGCCGAACATTTGATTGACGGCAGCGAAAATTGAAAAGCGCTGTAAAGTCAGCCTGTTCACGGCGTATTTTTTGCTGTTGCTTTTGTCGAAGAGTCATTTTTTTCTCTGCGCTTTGGCGCGTTTATATCTGATGAAGTCAAGACAAAATAGAGGATAGATCTGTGGACAGACTGACATGCACTGTAGTTCACTGGAAAGCCAGCAATACTTAAATTTGCGAAAAGTAGAAGGACCGTTTCGGAGGCGCTGTTAACTGAACAAAAAGGTTTTTAACTTTGGTTCATATTTCAGTCAGGGCTTTACGAGTGTTCTATTCCGCGAGAAATCCAGGCAACGTTTCTGTTCAGCTTTATCATTTTTTTTTGGCGTATTGCAGTTGTTTGAAAGCAAACGTGATCTGAAAGAAACCATGTAACGGCGCCTTAAACTATTTCAGTCTGCGGTAAAATACATATAAATACTCGAAACAAAGGTAGGTAGGTACAGGTAGCCCAAGCTCTCTGGTTACCGTCAACATGACATTGCGTAATGGCGTTGTTATAAGAGTTTGTATGGGAAATACATCGATCCTGCGGAATAGTTCAAAATAAGGGGAAAAAATAATAAAATCGACTTACCTTTTCTTGTTGTGTGTATAACTTCTGTTTCCATTGCGTTTGGGGGCGTTTTAGAGCGATTCTAGCGAGATTTAGCTTCTCTGTATTCCTCTCTCTATATATACAGAGAAGCTAAATCTCGCTAGAATCGCTCTAAAACGCCTCCAAACGCCATGGAAACAGAAGTTATACACACAGCAAGAAAAGGTAAGTCGATTTTATTATTTTTTCCCCTTATTTTGAACTATTCCGTAGGATCGATGTAATTCCCATACAAACTATAATAACGCCATTACGCAATGTCATGTTGACGGTAACCAGAGAGCTTGGGTTACCTGTGCTTTTCTGAAGTCAAAAAAGCCAGAGGTTATACTAATCAAAAATGAACAGGGATGGATAAGATTTGGGAAGACGAATTACAAATGTCAAAAAAATTACTGAGTCTGAATTTTTTCTCAAGACGCGCCATCTAGTACTTACCCTGTTGAGTTGCACGAGGTATTCTGTCTTGAACTTTCTTGGCTTTGACTACCAAACTCAATAGAAATTATTCTTATTAGGGCTTCGGCCTTTGGGAGTATTGGGACGGGTGTTATGTAAAGAGTACAAAAGAAAAACTATATCCTGGAGAATCTTTGGTATAGAAATGAAATGGTTTTATGACGTGACTCATTATAGTGTACATATTCCCTTTGCAGAATGAACTTGAAGTGTTAGTGAATGAATGGAAAGAAGACAAATGCATCGGCAACATCATTATTAACCACGTAAGCGATCTCTTAACCAAAAAAAGCCAGGGGGAAAATTATACACCCGGCAACCCTTCTCTTTTCGCGCTTAATCCCCCTCCCCCCTTCCCCCTTCCCCCTTCCCACCTCCCACGTCATATTGTCAGATTTGACTTGAAATGCCATACTTTGGTAATAGGTAATCTTTAATGAGGAGCCCTACGTCACAAAGTGGTTTACAGAAAGGTCCTCTATGAAGATTAAACAAGAGCAAATCTAGGAAAAAGTAGCTGGATTAAAAAAAAACATATTACAGAACCAAAATGATAAACGTATTAATAGACAAAAACAAAAGGAGACAATTGGAAAGAAAACAGCATTATACTAACTACGTTTAAACCATAAATTAAACCGGTCCGGCTTTGGATAGGCCACTCTTAAATGCCGCTGTGATTGGCAATTCTCTAAGCGTAATGTCTAAGGAATTCCATATACCTGTAGCAAAATTTAGAGTGGTTCAATGTCCCCATCTTCTACGAGCCATCTTCTACGGTAGAGCTTGGCACAGATCCCTTTCATCTCTTCGATTGGCTGCCGCTAAATTTTGGATTTACGCGCGTAACTAGCCACCAATCAGTCCCTCTGTACGTTTCCCTGTAGCGCTACGTCATCAGTTAGCTATTTGTTATGTCGAACCTAAGACCTTTCTCAAGTAATTAATTTGCTAGTTTTAGAAAACAGCTCTGTTTGGTTTTGATTTTCTCAGGCTGAAGACATGGTTAAAGTTTATCCACCGTTCGTAACTACTTCGAGATGACGAAAGAAACTGTGGCGAGATGTGATCGAGATATTCCAAGATTTCACGCCTTTTTGAAGGTAAAGAGCGTTATTTCAATCAATAAACCTGTCCATAGGCCACCCGTTCGCATTAACTGTAAGCCAACATCAAGTGAACGTCTGTCTGGTCAGTTAAGTATTGTATTGTTGCTGCGGAGCGAGCGTAGCGAGCGTAGCAGCATTTGTTGTGGTTTTTAGCCTCGCTTTCAGCGGACCACAATGCTCTGTGCTCTGGAAGAGCCTCTGCTTCAGCAGACCACAATGCACTGTGCATTGCCTCAATTCGAGACAATGACAACAACTAAGAAGGGGGGTCTGCACTGTCATCTTCCTTTTTGAGTTTCGACGCCAGTTCAGGTGAGTGCTAGTGCGTAAGTTACACTGTTACGTAGATATATGTCATGCATCAAGCATTTTTGCATTTTTTTTTTTCATCCGGGCGGTACCTCGCATGGGTTTCCAGTTCGTACCGACCCTTTTGGGTGCTTTACCTAATTCTATCGTTATTGTTGTTTGTTTGTTTGGTTTTTTTTTTGCATATTTGTAATTTTATGGTAACTAAGCCTAAAGGCCCGTTTACACAGGCGATTTTTGTCGCGGCAACTCGATGCAATTTTTGTCGCGCCAAAGTTGCATCAAGTTTCAAACATGTTCGAAACCCCTGCGATATCGCGGCGACAAATCGCACTGAAAATCGCACCTGGTTTACACGTGCGATTTTGAAGTTGCAACTTAAGCGCGACAAAAATTGCACCGAGTTGCCGCGACAAAAATCGCCTGTGTAACGGGCCTTAATAAAGTTAATGAAAAAAATCTCGATGAATAGGTTGATAATGTCAGGTTCGCCGCAAAATTTAATAAGTTACACTGAGCTTTTCGATAGTACTGTCGTCTGCCGTTATGATAACTCTGGCGGTTCGGATCTTTCGGCGGACGGACTTGAAAAAAAATGCACTTATCCATTTTCGTACAGGCCAAGCCTGCAAATAATTTTTGCCTATAGGCAGGTCATTTGTCAGGCCAGAGGCCAGTTTTGACCGGAGAAGAAGCCAGTCTGGCCGGACAAAAATACAAATCAGTATGAAAACGTTAAATCAGTTTCAGAGAGAGAGCGATCTATTGATGCATTTCAACACATTTCAATCTTTTTAATCGGCGTTCAGATGACATAAATTTAAACTACATAAAATAAAGATTTTTTTGGAGAACCTAATCTAGATGGATTTTCAGTCTATTCCCTTCACGTTTGATTTTTTTGGTGGTTTTTGTATTTTTTTAGTTATTATTTAAGGCTATCGTGCAATAAGGGCGTATATTGCTTTTTGCGCCAGGTTTTGGTACGATTGAGCTAATTTTTGGCAGATTGACTTGTTTTGACTCGAAAAGCATTGTTCTGTAATTGGAAAAAGACATTCATTCAGTACAGTTGGACTAAAAAAGCCCAATAAGTTAGACACATTTGTCTTTATTCGATTGGAAATATAACGTCTGCAGCATCATCACTCCAATTAACAAAATATTTGTTATCATAGTAGTTATTTTGCAACTGGGATCAGTAGGGTATCAACAGGGACACAATCCATTGGCATACATGATGTATATATATTCAATACCAAGCTCGCAATGCACTATAGGGCGATTTTCAGATGTGGCGTTTTTCGGCTTTTTTTGTTGGCGGAGAGAGACTTTGTTGCCGTGGTTTGGTCCATATTTCTCGTGATAAAAGCAAAACAGGATCAGATTAGCTATTGTTTTTCGTTTAATTTATTGTGTGAACGATTTTTTGACCGATTTCATGAGGAGATTAAAGTCATCAGACAGATGAGATGGAAATGAAAACTCCATGTTTAGGCGCCCACTCGGGCTCCTTGAACAAAACGTTAGTCGCTCGCACTCACAACTTAGGCGCCTCAGGCGACCGTTAAGCAGCAGCCTTGACTCATGCTAAACGGTATCTGACAGGTTCTAATTTATTTCAATTGATTTTGCAAATGTTTTGCTTTCGTGCGTCCATGGTTGCGTAAAAAGTTTGATTGTGTAGATGTAAAAGACTGTGGAAACGAAACACAAAACCGCCTTTTTTCGTAATACTGTGAACTGAATAATGGATAAAATTTTTCATATTTCCAGGATATTTGGGCTACAGACATCAAAATGACGGTCATAATGTCCGACCAGGCTAAGCTTTTGCCGGTCAAAAGCTAAAATTCACCGGACATTTGTCCGATGACCGGCTGTTATTTGCAGGCTTGCAGGCGGTGACGTATTCTCGCAAAAAGCTGAACGTAGTTTAGGTATTTTTTTCTAATAGCCTTATCGTTTACTCGGCGAATTTGACAGGTTTTCACGCGTCCGCATTAGTATTCGAACAGCTGCATTCGATATTTTTTTTAAATTCCCTTTGGTGGTTTGTCGTTTTACAATTGAGCATTTAATTTTTAAAACCTGCTTCGGTGGTTTGTTGTTTAACACTTGTGCAGCAGCTGCCATATGTTTCTTGCTGAATAATTTCTACACTGGCTTGTTCACACCTTGGTGACTTAGACATTTTTTCGTGTATTCGTCAGCCCGGATACTGTCAGCGTCGCAGACGAAACTAAAACAATATTTTAAGTGTTTGAATGCTACGGGCCTTACATATTCACAAAGTACTTCATAAGGTTTTAGTCTTTAACTGCCGTCGTTTATTTGAGCACTGCTTTCGTTTACTGGAATATGTAACTGCCATGTGGTTCTTGCCGAATTCGCACCTCGGCGACTTTGACAGTTTTTTGCCATCGCACTCGAATTTAGCAAGTATTTTCAGGACTTTTCGTGGCTAAACTTCAGAATACCCCGCAACTAATTTGCACATGACTAAATTCTTTCTGTTTTCTCAGTTCTAAAGCGTTGAGAGGATATGCAAATTAGTTGCGGGGTATTCTGAAGTTGCTCCAAAAATTCAAACATCCCTACCCCCGGGACAGCAAGATAATTCAAAGCTGTACCCCCGGGCCGAAGCGATCGATCAAATCCCTGCCCTATGCCCCGCCTCCCCCCCCCCCCCCCCCCCCTCGCCCCCGCCGGCTTGGCATTGATAGGTGCTTTACTCCAACAAATTTTGACCAGTTTCTACCATATCCAAGCCTAAACTAAAGCAGACGACATCGTCTTTTCTGAAAGGCTTGGTTACCATTGTGGCATCGACCGTTAAAAATGGCATCGACAGTTTACAAAACTGAAATTAGCGTGGCAGACGCTACACACCACCAGTTAAAGGAAAATTTCCGTCTGATTGACTGTCCATTTGTTGTGTAATTTGTTTTAACAGGCATGTCTTAGCAGACCGGAATGCGGACGACAGGCCTTGGCTGAACTCCTCATCAGACCCGTTCAGAGGCTGCCAAGCATGAATTTACTTCTCTCACGTAAACAGAACTGATTAAATTCCTGGCCCCGGTTGTTGGAAAGGTGGATAACTCTATCCACGGGATAGCGTGGTTTGTTTTGTCAACACTTATTCGCTGGATAGCACTTTAACCGGTGGATAGCGTTATCCAGCCTTTGAACAACCGGGGCCATATTGCTAAACACTGAGCCAAAGTTCGTGGCGTAAAACACTACCCAGCATCTTCAACTTGCTTAAATCTTTTACAGATCGCCACGAACCACGAGTGGTTTTTATTAAAACGCTTGGGAATGCTCGACCACCCACCCCGAACAGGACTAAACTCGACACAAGCGAGATCAATTGTCCAAGCTAGGTCCCTTCATTGTGACGCCTCTGTAGTCTTTCAGTAAGATTGGCTCGATCTCTTAGTGTTTTTTTAAACGCTGAAGCGATTGATCTGTTAATTTTTCCCATTTACCCTTCGATTTGAAGTTTCACTTTTGCACATTGCTATCAAACGTCATGGCTTGGAATTAATCAATTTTTACATGTAAGTTATTTCAGTTCAGAGAAATTGACTGGGATTCTGGTTCCTCAGATCTTCTGAAACACACAGACAAGAAGAATCCCGATCATGCAGCCCTTGGCAAGGCAGTGGATTCACTCAAGAACGTTATGACGTAAGGATGTGATCGTAGAAGTAGTAATCCTATCCTAGAATACAGCTATCCTCGAAAGTGTACTCGTCGAAAAAAAAAGAACATTGGTCGTCTCCTTTAAATGTGATTCAGAGAAGCTCCAAACATAGCTTGTAGCACAGGAAATGGTTTTTGAGCCAGGAGGTACCAGTAGTAACTATTTCCAGGGATTGACTATGGAATGCTGGTACATGAACACCAACTTAGAATAAACGCCCCTTACAAATGTCAACAGCTACCAGCACCTCAAACGGGTCACCTCGCAGCTCTTACAAGGTCTCATCTGATTGGAGACCACCCTTGAGGTTTAACAAAGGAACAACAGAAACAATGGACCCTAGCCCTAAAACAAAACAGCTGCGACTCTATCCTCGCCAATGAAATTTAGAGCTTGTAGGAGCTGCGAGGCTACCGCACAAACGACTTACTCGCAACATGAACAAAGTCGACGGGCGGACCTCAAACAGAACGACATAACTGCCCAACAATAGATGGATCGGAACTTGCTACTGCCGACCAATGACTATCTGACAAACTTTACACGCGTCTTTCAGCCAATACCATCACGGGCGAACTGAGCAGTCACTTTCAACGGACCAGACTCGCGACACCATCGACAAGCAAATATTTTACACTTGAAAAAAACGTCCGTATGACGGTTCTTTTCAGAACTACCTCCACCCAGATGATTACTCTATTCACACAAATAAATATCCAAATCAGAAAACCCAATATTAGTAAATTAATTGTGTAGAGCATCACTCGACAAGTGACTGAAATCAATTAGGATTAAACATGTCGAGGATGAAAATGGATCGCAATGTGTTGCAGTGAGAGCAAATTGCGAACTGAACGTGATTGACTCTCGCGTCATAAATTTTGCCCATTTTCCTGCAAAATTTCGCCAACAACCGTTTCTAATTTAGTTTTTGCAAATGCCCGATAGCTGCTCGGCTCTATCATCCTTCTGTGATCATGCTTACGAGTCTTTACCTTTTCTTTTCTCTAGCCATATCAACGAAGACAAACGAAAGACAGAAGGTCAAGTGCAAATGTTTGAAATCCTCCGAGACGTCGATGGCTGCCCTGTAAGTATGAGTGTTTAAGAAAAGAAAATTCTTCTTTTCATCCTTAAAGGGGCTCAGTCACGGCATCTTGAGTTATTTTGAACTTCGAAAAAGTAACCGTTAAATTGAAGGAAACCTAAAAATAACACTTTATAAAGGTAGAAAAACATCAAAGAGATAATAATAAACCATAAAGGAACAAGGATGGTTAAGGATGGAGAAGATTGACACGGATTACAAACAACGAATTTGAAAAGTTTAGCTAAGCTTTTCAAACGTGACTGATTAATATATTTATCTTTGGCCTATATGTGGTTTAAAGCTTTTCATGTCTTAGTTTTGCGTGTTATTCTTGACTTGTTTTTCACAGGCGTACGTTCTGTCTTCACACCGTGTTTACGTGTCCAAAGCCGACACGTTTGAACTGAGTGACACAATCTGTGGCAAAGGAGAAGCTGTAACGATATTCCTCTTCAATGATAGCCTGGAGGTATGTTTATAAAAATCATCGGAAGTGTACAGAAAAAGTAAAAAATTAAACTCGGGAACGTTCGACGGTTTCCGAAGTTTCCGAAGAGTGTTCGATTCTCTCTTAACAATCAAACACGGAACGAGCGCTTTAAGTCTTTTCCACGCGACCCTATTCGCTACCGCCATTAGCTTACGTCACGTTGTCTAGCGACAGTCTGCTGGCCAGTCAATTCTCGCAGATGAGCGCCATAATTGTGTTTCTTGCAGGTGACAAAACGGCGAGGCTTGAAAGTGATGAACAACGTGCCGCTCCCAATGAAAAGCCCGGCAGGACGCACGCCCCAAAAGGCCTACAAACACGTGAAGTTCATGCCCCTGGCACATGTCAGGCGCGTGGTGGACATCCGGGATAATGATGGTAAGAAGTGCATAACGGGAGTTTTACTAAAACTTACCTTGCCAAGTTGTTGACGTCTGTTTGTTTATTTTCCAGACTTCCCAGTAAATCAGTTTTTTTCTTTCATAGATTGTCAAAATCTGTTTGGAATCATCTATTGCTGCCCTCAGGAAATGAAAGAAACGCTTCTGATGTTCAGACTGGTAGGGGAAGATGTGAACAAATCGGAATGGCTTCAAAACCTTACTACGGAACTAGCGAATACCACTTGCACGGCAGACACGGTAAGAGCTGGACACTACACCTTTCCTACCCCTCCCATCCTGCGCTGAATTGTCTTGGATCGCCGATCATAAAATTTAAATGCCATATTAATTCTTTTCAGGAAAATTTCCTGACCACTGTTGACCCACAGGAACTGATGTTGTCGAAAAGCGACATGTCAAACGGAACACTCAGTCGAGCCGTCAGGTAAACAGTTAGGGCGCGGACATTGTTCGTGAGCTATTTTCCATCTCTATCCGTGTTTTTTTTTTGGCGAAACAGTACAGTAAAGAAAAAAGAATGGATTGGTCCAAAAAAGTATGAACCCTGTATTGCGAATGTAAAGCTCCCTCCTTTTTTTGGTGAATTTAGAACAATATGATCTCGACGTGCGTTTCTGTACTATCACTGAAGTATAGTTGTTTTTTTCTTTTTCAGTCCTGGATATAATAAAACGCAATTTTGTAAGACACTGTTTTTGTTATTTTCAACACAGAGTGGCCAAGAGGACAACAAGAAAGGTCAGCCGAGCGTTTTCAATGAACAAAACACCGAAACGAGCAACGGGAACCATAAGACGTACGGTATCCACGTAAGTTATCCACAGCTACTACCGAAACAGGTAGACTGCGAATTCAAAGACAAGCGTGGCGGTTGACTTCGGCGGAAAACGTCTACGATTTTAGGCACGTGGCTTTGTTTGTCAGACGAAAAAGGTGAACGAATGTGGTCACATTCCAGTGCGTGATTTGACAATGGCGTATTCTGTAAACAGCAAAAGGGAAACTCTAATTTGCGGGAAATCCATACATGAAAGCTTTAGAGGAAGCATTTTAGACACCATCATTGAGGAATGTAAAAGAAAACTTTCAGTTGAAGTATTTGAGGCTTCCACGAAAATGGTTGACTCCGAAACTCCGAAGTGCGAAGAACAAGCTGTACCGGCAAAGTCAGCAAGGAGAAAGGAATGTGACCGCGTGCGTTCAGCTTTTCGATTTGACAAACAAAGCCACGTGACCGAAATCGTTAACGTTTGGTGCCACAATCAACTGTCACTCTTGTCTTTGAATTCGCGGTCTACCTTTTTCGGTAGTAAAGGTCGGCACACACGAGGGGGACTAGTCCCTGCGACTGGTCCTTGCAACTAGTCCGCCTGAAGAGTTTACATGAAGAGACTGGTCGCAGGGACTTGTCCCACGAACAGTTCACGCGAAGCGTTTTGAGGAACAAGTCGCAGGGACCCAAAAATTCAAACTGGTTTGAATTCGTGGGACAAATCGCAGGGACCAAATTTGGTCCCTGCGATTAGATTTTGAAGCAAAAATGGCCAGTTAACACGATGGGGCTTGACCCCGCGACTTGTCGCAGGGACTAGTCCCCTCAGGTGTGCCGGCCTTAATAGAACACAGTCTCGGTATTGAGTTTTTTTGACCACCAGACAAAATTACCGTTAAATTGAAGGAACCTGAAAATAATACTTTAGAAAAATAAAAGAAACACCAAAGAGAAAATAATAAACCATAAAGGAACTAGGGTGGTTAAGGATGGAGAAGATGGACGCGGATTACAAACAACGAAAGAGAATAATTTAGGCCAAACGTTTCGATCCGTTCAACTGTGACTGTCCTCCTTTAAACCTTAGTGGGAGGTGCGGTCACAGTTGGCCTCATGGTTACGGCACTCGACTCGGTATCGAGCGGTCCTGGGGCAAGACACTTGACTCTTACAGTGCCTCCCTCCACCCTGGTGTTTAAATGGGTACAAGCGAATCTAATGCTGGGGGAGGGGGGTAACCCTGCGAAGGACTAGCATCCCGTACAGGGGGGAGTAGAAATACTCTTTAGTCTTTCATGCTTTTTTCCATGATATAGAAACCGGAAATAAGGCCCGGCCTGATGGGCGACTTGGCTCGTATGCTGATTAAACTATATTTTCTGGAATACTCTTCTTGTTATCGATATTGATCAGCTATTTTTGTTACGTTTTCAGTTCATCGCCATCGAGGAGATTTTCGTGTGTAAGCCCCCTCAGTGTATCAACCCGAGACAATCAAGCCTGCCTCCAGGGGGGTAGGGTGAGGGCAACAAGTGTAGGAGCTGAGCCCATGAGCCCGTCATAAACACGTCAGCGTCTGTTGTACAAAAAAGCACGGGATGGTACCTTAACATAAGGATTTGGTCTTCGGTTTAATATTCATGCACTTGCGATTTCAGTTACAGATATATTTCTTCCTAAGGGAAAACTGAGAAATTAATTAATGCAACAGATTTACTTTTCCTGGGTCGAAAAAGGGATGAAATTGTATCAGTTAACATAACTTTATTGATTGTTATAACGACCTATTTACAGAACAAGCAGTGATGTAAGTTTATCTAAAATTACGCCGTCCATCAATTAACTGTTTGCTTGTGTTTGTGCCAAGATTCGAACTACAAAGCTCTGTGTTTCTTGAGTTTTAGAGGAATATCTCTCTTGCTGTGCTAGGCTGTAAGGACGTTTAAGGGAATGAGTAAAGTTTTTGACAAAAAGAAACGATCCTTCAAAATTTGCTTCACGGTGTAAAGTTGTGTTGCATACTGATCTATTTCAATCATGAATTTAACGAGGCTTCCTGAATTCACGAAGGGTGTATTGCCAATGTGACGAAAAGGCATTTATCTTACGAATGAGATCAAAAAAGCGATAACAGAGTAAGATTTAGGAGTCGATTGTATAAGAATTTTGTGACCAAGAAAATCTTCTGCCAGGAAAGAGAACGGGAGAACAGTTTAGTTTGTTGGGGGAGGCTATAAATTTCGTATGTTTCCCAGCGGAAACGTAGTACTTGAAGGCTTGGCTGCCAAGAAGACCCTTGTGTGATCAGTAAAGCCTTAGTTTATCGCTGGTCGCAAAAAACAGTCATTTGCTGTAAATTAGAGAAAACAAGGCTAGTAAGAGAGGCTTTGCTAAAGACGTGCAAGGGGCGTCATTCCCATTTTGCAGAAGATTATAAGAGATTAAGAAGAAATAATTTAATTGTAACCTTTTTTAGCTTAAGTTCATGAAGTATAGCTAAGATTTTTAGTAAGGCGAGAGACTTTTTCAGCCACGTTAGAAACCCTTGTTTATAACTTGTTGAAATAGGAATGAGGTTAGTAGCCCTAAGAGCATATGACGAACCTTTGTAATCATATGTAATGCGCTTTATCCAACGACTTCCGAATTTTTTTTTATCTTCGTCTTGTTACACTTACAAACTCGGAACATGCTCGAACTCGTATTACTGATTAGACTTCCTTTTTGTCCTCTTTCCTGCGCGCTTACCAGAGCTTTCATGTCTTCTCCGTCATTTTTCATCGATTACAACACTTTTTATCCCGCGCGGGCCATCACGCGCTTGTCGGACACCAATTTTCACAGGAGTCGACAGCAAAAATTAAACACAAACTTCTGGTTGTTATTGACTCCTAGTTTGTAGGAGGTTGAAGCGAAAGAGTGCCAGACTTCCTTGAGAAAACGTTAGTAAAAGAGCAGTCGTAACTAAATTTTCTAGGCATATGTGGCATACAACGCTTAACGTTCGGTAACTGTTAACTTTGACGAAAGGAGTATTTCCAAAAAAAACAAGACAAATCTGCAGTTTTTGGCGGGAACTGCGCGCATGCTATGCGTTTTCCCGCCCTTATCACCGACGCTACAAGTCACTTTCTGATTGGTTTATTGTTCAATTTATGTTCAGTTTGACGACAGTCGTTGGAAAACCGCTGAGAATTGATTACAAGTTGACAATGTTTGTCCATTTTCGTCATTTCTCTACTTTTAAGAGGAGATTCAATGTAAAGAGCTTGTGAATCGAAAGGGGAAAGATGAAAGTATTTAATTGATTAAAGAAACTAGTCATGCTTGTAATTGCATGCTGAAATGTAACTTGAATCTGTAAATATGTTGTTTAAAATATTAATAGTTTAATTATGATTAAATAAATCACCTTTCGTAATATTACACTCTTGGATGTTGCTTCTTAAGGTCATTCCCCAGTATTGCATTGCGCATCCTTACTGCGCATAATTTTACTCGTGATTAGCGCGCGCGCATTAGAAAATGGCGGCTTCCTTCTTTAAGGCTGGACCTCGCCAAAGAGGTAAATCGTCATTTTCTCGAAAACGACTACGGTGACGTATCATTTTTTTTCTGTTGTTTTGAACTGAGTAGCAAAATTTTGGACGCAAAAATCCGTTCAAGAATGAACCCAGTCAAATGATAGCCATTTGAAAGGTGGTGTAACAGACGGATTTAGCTCAAGTGTTTCCTAGTTTGTGATGATTCATTTGGAAGGTTACAACTGTTCTGTGTGTACATACTCCCATGCAATCGGTTAGGCCTTTACGGCAAAAATCCGTATATTTTTTGAGGTATTTAGAAGTTTCCGAGATATTAAGAAAAATTTATAGCCCTCCTTGGCTGTTTTCCAGCTTTTCCTCTCTACTTTCTTCACAGAATAGTCAGTTCTATCATTCTATGCTAGAAATAATCCAGTTCAGCAGTTTTCCACTTGACACTTTGCACCAAGTGTAGACAATCTCTGGCATGATTTTCAGCTCCCGCTGCATTCTCGTCCCCAGAGGCCGCGATCCTTTTGGTCAGTTACGGGGATCGCGACCTCTGGCCCAGTCCAACGACATTCCGGTTTTGAATGGCTTTGTAAACACAACAGATCGAGACCAGAACCAATCAAATTTGTCAGACTCGGCTCTGGGCATGCGCAGAGTGACGGGAAGTCCGTGAAAAGCGGACTTCCGGAGTTGGATCGCGATCCCCGTAACTGACCAAAAGGATCGCGGCCTCTGGGGACGAGAATGCTCTCGCCGGGAAACATTTTAGCCTAAGGAATTTAAAATCGGGTTATTTTCAGTTAAAACCGTGAAAAATACGAGATATACAGACGATTTCTCGACATATTAGAAAATGTTTTGGGACATTTAGCCATTGGATACCCTGGGTACCAGAGGTTTTTCTCGCGCGGCGGATGGAAATGGCGGCGACATGACCGACACCGGAAACCGCGCAAGAAAAACCTCTGGCACCCAGGGTAGCCATTGGAGAGTTTCCGTAAATATGATTTAGGCGATTTACGTGATACTTGTGTAAAGGCCCCAAGTATCGGTTGTGTGTGACAAGTTGAATTGTCACGTGATCTTAACTGGGTGGCAACCAGGATGTAGTCGGTGTAAACACGTTGGCTCAATTGGTCCATGTGCATGTTGGAGGGTTTGATTCTAATTGAACGCTGACTTAGATTTTTGGTAGAATTAAAATGAGAGGGAAAATGTTCTTAAGAATTTTATCATGGCATGGACCGTGACTCGTGCCATATCAGAAAACATTTAGCTAAAACTTGAAATCATAGTCAGAGGAAAATACAGCACTTGAAGAAGTGCACAAAGCTCCTGCGATCAGGCCCCTCTAGAGGGAAAAAGTAACCGCGGGTTAGAGCCCACTCGTAGGCTAGTACGAACAGATATTTGTTCAGAATAAAACAACGCCAGCAAAACTCCAGGAAACTCAAACGCATTACATTCATTGTGCAGTTGGATGAAAATACTTCAAAAAGAGATTTCACCGACAAAGATGCCAACTTCGTCGCCATGTCCCTATGTTTTCTTGCGATTGCAGCATAGAAAATGGTTCAGCGAGGAAGGTGAACCTTTCAAGATGATTATACATGCGTTACAAAAACCCAAAACTCCTGAAAATCAACCAGCTAACGAGCTTAATTGCCACAGTTAACAAGTTCCATTCAGCACAACGTTTCAAATATATATAACTAAGTATTAGGAAGTCTGTGTTTCGATTTTTCTGTAGTACAGAGCTCGATACATTAAAGTAGAGCGTAATACATATTGAAAATAGAAAAATAAACTACAATTTTAAAGACAAGCCAGTTTCGTGGCCATTAATTGAGCCTAGTTTCGTGATCGCTCACTGCATGGAACAGGCTTGTCGGGATGAAAGTGTAGTTTTTTTTTCTATTTTCAATATGTATAACTAAACATTATGTATAATGTTCAAATAACCAGGAAACAACAAAAGTAAAAAGAGATGTCATGACAGAACTTCAAGGCGTGTGAAAAAAAAATAAAAGTTTTAATTTTCTAAAAACTTGATTGCAGATGCCTGTTGTGTCAAATTTTAGAAGCTAGCTTGAGAATAAATAAGAAATAAATAATTGATGTACCAAGAAGGACCTCTGAGCTCATTATCACCTATCAAATTTGGCCCAGCGTGATGTTTGTCATTCATTCATTTATTCATTCATCAGTAGCACGTCTCTTGATAGCACTGAAGGTAAAATAAGTAGCCAGAGACATTTTAGAGTGACAAAAGGTTTAATTATACTGCTACAATATTTTTTGTGCTAAACGTAGCATATCTCTACAGCAAAAACTTGCAAAATACCTATGTGAAAGCGCAAATCATTCTGGGTATCGGAGTAGAGGCTTCGTCATTTACACACATTCTCAAAAACTAATGAAATAATTAACAATCTGCTGGGTTAGAATGTAATTGCAACACAACTGAGATTGTTTTCCTCTCGTGTTAACATAGCCTGAGAACAGCCGCTAACTCTTCAGGAGGGCAACGGCGAGGTAAGTTAATAAGCCAAAGAGACTTGTTTTTCTTCATTTGTAGCGCTTAACACTGAATGAACCTCATTCAGTTAGAGGATAAGCCTAAAATTTGACGGCTTGGATCATCCAGGTTTGTTGAACTATTTTGGTCTCTTGTTTTGGATTGATGAATTTGTTTTGTTTTAACCTCAACGGTGGAACTAACATATTACACAGTCGTAATCTTTACTTTTTCATATCCCACGAGTAAGTAACAAGTCGTATGCCATGCAGTTTCATTATTTATATCGTTAGTAACAGTTCAAAAGAAGACACATTATTTGAACAGAACATTTTCTGACAATATTTTGGGTGATACCATATCAAGTTCTCATTGTGGGATAAACTCATAGCTATTTGCATTTCTTGTCAAATGCTCGATAAAAATCAAGAAAAAGTTTCAAATTTCTTTATTCAACTAACAGCAATATACAGATTAAGAAGAAAGATTTGAAAAATGCGGAATTTAGTAAACGAAACTCGTCACTAAATTAATAAGAGTTCACACACCTAATCTAAGAACATATGTTGTAATTATGGAATTTGAAGACACGTATATGTTTTCAGTATTTTTTCATAGATACGTCATTTCTAGTTAAAGCAAATAGTACATTGCAATAATATCGTAGTAAGTAACAGTTTTAATACATCTCTCTCCTTGTTTGAGTGTAAAGAAGAATCTTCAGTTCGATTTAAAGAACCGAATAAGTGCAAAGTGTTCTATATGTTTCGTTTGACTATCTCGGCTAGTAAACTGTGATCCACCTCTAGTCAGAAAAAATATAATTAACCAAGTCGACATCTGAAAAAATCCTGCTTCTAAGGTCTTCTAACTCAGTGGATTTTTCATTCCTGAGTTCAAATCGATACAATTAGTAGACCTCAACTCCCAATTAATGGCGTGAATCCAATCTAGAGAGTCCTGGAGGCCATGTTTGATGACACAAACAGAAGAAGCTAGTTGGAACTATTTTGTTAATGCCGTCCAAAGTTCAAAAAATGTTCCAGTGATGTTGTTCACTGTGATCAATGCACTTAGCTAGTTCACAGGCATTTTGCGTACCATCGAAAGTATCAGTTGATATTGCATGGCATGGTGAAGTGAAATCGTATTGCTTTACTCTAGGCTAGCTGTGTTCCTAAAAGTATGTTTTAATTTGTTTCGTAATAATGTAATAGCCAAACTCGCCCATGAAAACAAAAATAAAGGTGTGGCTGACTAGGTCTGACTAGGGCCCTTAAAAGTGAAAGAAACGAAACATAATAGGCTTAAAATACCCGACTGGAGAAGGCAGAGCAACTGGCTATTTCCGAGCATGACCCAGGAATTGAACTAGGGTCTACCGAGAAACAACTCCACCTCAATATGGTGGTGATGACGTCAAGTGAAAACCAAAAACTAGAGTTGTTAATTAGTGGAACAAGATCTCCATGTACACTCGCGATCAACCAACCAACCAATCAATCAATCAATCAATCAATCGATCGATCAATCAATCAATCAATAACTTTATTATTGTATCAGGTAGATCTAGCTTACATATACGTAAACTAATTGGGAACACCTAACTACTAGTATATTAAAGTAAAGAAGAAATATATTAATTTGATCCAAAGTACTAATTTTTAGTTATAAGCGTTAAAATTCGCTGTATTTTAAACTAGTTCCTAAAAATATCTTGAGGGCGCGTTCGTTTGGGATCAATCCGGAATGAGAATAATTGGAATAATGCGAGTAAGCGTTTGTTTGGGAGCTATTCTCATTCCGGAATACCTGGATTTCCATTCCGGCCATTCTGCTCCCAGGAGCAGAATAGCCGGAATATATTCCGGAATATATCCCAGAATATATTCTTATTCCGGAATATCCCAAACGAACGCGCCCTGAGATATCAGAATCCCACAAACCCATGCTTCCCTAAAACCAAAGATTGAAGACTAATCCCCTCCCAAACCACTATTTTCAATCCATGAGTAAAATCCTAAACCCCATAATTCCTGCTCTTTAGGATTATTTAACTACTGCATAATGTACAAGGTCACAAAAGTCGCGCCTTGCAACCCACTCCTCCTACCACGGTTCTGAAGCCAGGTAGTATTATTACTTCATCCCTCAAATGTTTATTTTTCAGAAGATGCATGTAACCAAGACAGGATGATTAACGTTTGCAATAAACTGAAGTGGTGAAAATGGCACGCCAAATGATTCTCTTTATCACCATACTGTTAATAGTGTCTGTCCTATTCAACAACATTTCCAGCCAGCAATGCGGGATTGCCACCTATTCCGTCTACCAAATGATGCTTCGGGGCCACACCTTTAAGACGTTCAGGGCTCGGCCACTTTCCCTTGACTGCAGAGAAGCTTGCATCTCGGATGTCAGATGTCAAAGCTATAACTACGTCATGTTCCAAGACATATGCGAGTTGAACAACAGAACCAAGGAGGCTAGACCAGAGGACTTTGTCAAGGACAAGGACAGATATTACATAACCAAGGCGCCAAAGAGAGGTAATAGGTTAAGTCTGCGTACGAGCCAAGTAGCCCATCAGGCCGATACTTATCTCTGTTTTGTGTAGCATGAAGCCAATAGGAGTATTTCTACTTTCCCCCTCCCCCCTCCCCCTCCCCCCCTGCATGGGATGCGACCCATTTCACAATGTCCCCGGTCAAGGCTCGCACCCGCATTCCTCGATGCGGTGTGGAGCACACTAACCACGAGGTTACCGCGATAACAAACCTCTCAAAATATCAGACATCCAAGATTAGATAGCTGATTCAGGGGTTTGAAGTTATTCTTGTTCCTGTTGCCTTTAACACTTTTCAAAATTTAGAGCAATTGTTTTTGCCTTTGTGACCACCTTGAACCGGTTCTGATATGATTATTTCATTTCATTACAGTGCCCCTTGCGTCCATTCCCGCGCTCCCTGCAGATTCGTGTAAAGAGATCAAGTCGAGTGAAGGAGGACAAGCGGTCAGCGGTAAATACTGGTTGGACCTCGAGAAGAACGGAGACCCTTTAAACCTCTACTGTGACATGAGAACTGACGGTGGTATGTAATGGATATAAGGTTACTTTCTTTGGGGGTGGTGTAGATCAATATTAGTGATCCAAGATCACTCGTATTTTGGTACATTAAAGAAACCAATGAATCCATGACTAGAGTGGGTTCATCGGTTCATTTCTTGTACCATGATTTGTGTAATCTAAGATCACTGATATTGATCCAGATAATACCAAAGGAACGTACCTTAATACTGAATAAAACAAGTCATGTCTTACTTTTGGGAAAACAAGAAGCCCCTCGACTTACCGCAATAATAGTTAATTAGTTGAAAGTCAATTTAGGGCGCGTTCGTTTAGGATATTCCGGAATAAGAATATATTCCGGAATATATTCCGGTTATTCTGCCCTTGGGAGTAGAATAGCCGGAATGGAAATCCAGGTATTCCGGAATGAGAATAGCTCCCAAACAAACGCTCACTCGCATTATTCCCGTTATTCTTATTCCGGATTGATCCCAAACGAACGCGCCCTAAGACCACAATTTGGTTCACACTTCCAGAAAGGTACACTTGGCTTAATTTATTACTGTTGGCCACCTAGAAACAGAATAGAATTGAAATATATATATATATTTTTAAAGTCTTACCTCTAGGTTGGTATTCCTACCGTCCGAGTAACTCTTGTAAGCACATCCGGGACTCTGGGTACTCCAAAGGAGACGGGGAGTACTGGATCGACCCTGAGAAAACCGGAAACCCTTTAAAAGTCTACTGTGACATGACAACCGACGAGGGTAAGCGACGGATAATTCTCAGAATAGAAAAGGGAATTTTAAAGATATCTTGCCATTGAATCAAACTACAACACGTCTATTAGTTGTTTGTTATAACCTGAAAAACAAAATGACCTTCTTAAAAACTGGTTACTGCTTAGTAGAAGAATAGTGCGAATTAGACGAATTATTTTTGCATTTCGTTTGGTGGAATCAATTTTTTCTGCTTCAGAGATTTAGGATGAATCACATTTTCGCATTCCAATATATTCCTTTTTTTAGAAATCACAACAGCATTTCTGTCCACACATATAAAAAAACGATGAAAAGTCGTTTTTTAACATGTAATTTTGACGCCATGCCAATGATGCTTGAATAGCACGAGGAACTCAGAATATTTTACATGACTAACATTAAATGTTTATAATTCCTTGAAAACTTTGTTTCGTTCATAGTTTTTAGAGAGAATTGGTTATTATTCCCGGTATATAAAATTCAAAGAAGCCAACCAAAGATGCCAAGATTTTAATATGTTGGAAGGTCCACAACCGTGTACAGTGTACTGCTTTTCCATTCACACACTAAGCATGAATTACGAAAACCTACAACAAAGAAATTTGTCGGGTTTCATAACCACACCCCTCCATTAACTATGTTTCGTCCAATAACCGCTGAGCCTTTCATGGTTTCAGGAGGTTGGCTTCTTGTTTCCAACGTAGTGATTGACAGCTCATTAGCCGCTCCGCAATTATCAGTTGAGACAATGTATCAGGGAATAAGCAACTATCTCAACCTCAGAACGGTTCTCTCGCAAAGCGCCATGATTCGTCTGAGAGCACACCTGCCTTTTACTCAGCTAAGATTTCACTGCAGCAAACAACAGGGACGTACGTTCCACGTGACCACGGTCACTAACTCCTCTGGGGAAGCTGTGGTCCAGTACTTTAGCGGTCAAACAGATGTCCATCCTGACGGATCCTGACGCCTGTGGCTCGTTCGTAACAATGGATGATGACGACTCGTTGATGTCCGAAGTTTGCCATAAGTGGGGATTAGAAGCTGGTGCGTATCAAGTTGGTAAATGGGGACATGACGGCAATGACACAAAACGGTTATATGACCACCCTGCTTTTGTGAAGGCATTATATCATTGGATCGTCTCACTCTCAATGTGTGATGATTGGATATCTGACGTGTCATTCGGTGATTTCTGGAAAGTCTATGTTCGTTAAAAAAGCGGATCGATTTGTTTTGGCAAATACCGCTGAATACGTCATTTCCGAGTTGCCTTTATTCTTTGTATCACAACGAGTCTTAGTGTGAATCCTTTCATGTGATAACTTGTTCAGCCTACAGGTTCACAGGCGTGTGAATCAAACTCATTTTCATACGGAAGGTTTTCTAAGAGGACTCTTTTTGAAACAGAGGCACAATGTTAGTCAGAAATGGGGCGTTGCCGCCTTTTATATGACTTATATTATCTGTTAACGTTATTATGCACTTTTAACACAAGGCTCTGCACATAGTGGTAGATATAATTAAGGTGCTGGGAAGTTTAAGAACAGTTTAATCAGTTATTACGCTATATTATGGAACTAACAAGGTGATTTGCATAAATTTTGAAATGACTTCAATGCTTCTCTGAATTAGTTATAATCAGATTACGAGTCTAGAAAATACCAGGCGTTGTCCTGTTACCATGAATATAAAAACTGGAGAACAAAACGTCGACGAAATGAAGCCTGATGAGACTGAAACGAATGCACTGTCGTTGGGAAAATAAAGACGTACCCGTTTCAGTGTGATGGATAAGAGGCGCTGTGGTAAGAACAAATCAGGTTGGAGAAGTTTGGCTTAATTATGAAGGGCCGGGTTCTCTGAAAAGTGTGATTTCGAGTGTCGTGATCGTTTACTTATAATGGAACAAAGATTTTGCCGTTTAACATCTCGTATTCCTCGACATTTTTTAGCTATTAATTAAGTAAAATAGTCTCTTAAAAGTCTTTCAAACCCATGTTAGTTAGGGAGGTTTAAAAACCTTTCAAATTGTCTATTATCGAGCTGACTTGACTTAGATTCCTCTTTGGTAAACCAAACCTCCGCCTTGTTAGTTGTTCACAATTTAGATCGAATCAATTTTCACTATACGCAACACTGAAAGTAGAGTAGTGTCCCAGAGTCACTCACTCACTTTTGCACAGATCTCGGTAGATATCGGGCTAGCTCAATGTCCGCATGGCACTGGAAACTGATGTAAGTTATTCTCAACTTATTTAGCACTATTAGAATGACATTTCTATGGAATGAAAATCTGGTATACATGTAATTCACAAAACCAAAAGAAAAACCGTCAAAACGTTTTCTGGTAAAATTAAGTTCAGTTTTATTTTCTGTTTTATCTCAGCCTGCGTTGGTTCTAGTCCCCTTTCGCAGCCCTTTTTTGTGGGAGGGGGGTGGGGTGGGCGCTGGAATATGTCATGCAACGCTCTTACCAAGAAACGGTCTCTGATTGAACCGTCTCAAAAGGCCAATTTTGCGCTGGGTTCTTGAAAGTGAAACTGAAGGTCAGATGTGAGAAGCCATTCCTTTGGGGGAGCGTTACATGACATCCCAAAAGAGACATGGTACCTTACGTAAGTAGAAACGGAGGAAATGCACGTATTTATATTTGTAATTTAACAACAAAAATGGTACATTAAATTTTATTCCACAAACTTAGCCTATTACAACGACAAAACCCTTTTATGTGTCAAGATAGTTTAGAAGCAATAACTAACAGTGT
>JAHPZR010041246.1:0-7500 GCA_019787425.1 Platygyra sinensis | reverse complement strand
AAGCGTTCGCTCACTCGATCGCAGCCTTCGCCATTTTGGTATATTTTATAGTGACAAGGAAGTAACAGTTGACGATGTGCGGCAGGCCATTGCAGAAGAGATGGACGGACCTGGGAAACTTCTGGGATACCGGGCCATGCAAAAAAGATTCGACAGGAGCATGAACTGAACGTACCAAGAGACTTGGTCCACGCTGTCATGTATGACTTGGATCCGGAGGGTCTTGAAGCTCGTAGTATTGGTACAAAGAAAAGGAGGCGAACTGGACATTTCACTACTAAGGGGCCGAATTTTGTGCACTCGGTTGATGCTCATGATAAGCTTATGGGGTATCAAAAGAGCACTTACCCTCTAGCCATATATGGTTGCATCGACACGGCAAGTCGAAAACTTTTCTGGCTTCGCATCCGATCGAGTGAGCGAACGCTTCAAGTGTAACAACATAATCCTTAACTAAAAAGCTTAGAATTTCCTCTCGTTTGAACAATTGGCCAACGTATTTCTGTAAATGTTCCCTTATTTGTAAGTCCACCTTCCAGGCATCATTGCGAAAATAAGACATGATTTTACAGTGCTGTACTATTCGGAAAGCCGCGACTGAAAAAACATCTAACCGTTACCAGTCCCCCCTCCTTCATCCTAAACCACCTTTGCACTGTCTGCTGGGATACTATGGCAGTCATAGGCCATGGACATTTTAATTTTATTTCGTTTTCAATTAATTTAAAATTTAAAAGGGCTTTAACTTTACTTTTATTTTCACTTTAACTTTATTTTAATTTAGTTTTGAATTTATAATAGCTTTATTTTCTTTTAATTTTTAGTTTTCACTTTAATTTCAAATTATAGCCATTTTATATTTGTTTTAATTTTACTTCACTTTAATTTTCTCAAAAAATATGGAAAAAAATCGAATGGCAGTCATCGGCCACCATACTAAAGTCTTCGGATGGCGAGTGCATTTAACTGCGAGTATCGCACGAATGATTGATCAGTTCTGGAACAAAGACAGAAATTGTGAGTGAAATTCGAAAACAACTAAAACTGGCCGCCTCTGCTCATTGAAGTTTGAGAGAGGACAAGATTGATTCCCGCAGGAAGGCTTACAATTTTGTTGAAACCGCTGATAACTTTAGTTCTGAAGCCTACAAAACCGATTCGTGGAAATACTACCGGCATTTAATCAAGAATAAGCGCAGCTGTCCGACGCCAATAAGATACAGAGTTAACAACCAAATGATCATATGATCGTAAAAGTAAAGCTTCGGGATTGCTCAGAACTCTATTGTCTGTTGACTGCTTGTACAGTTGATGGACGGTTCAGTCCCTCGGGTATTTGCAACTGCAAGAAATCATAGTTAAATTTGCATTTGTAAGAGATAAACCGCAACCAATTAGAGTTCATCGAGAATCCACATGGGAGCTGTAGTGAGACAAAATTAATTTATGCCAGCAAGTAAGTATATGTCCTTAAAACAAAAGCCATTCTGCGCCATGTTTTATTACCAAAGTGATAGATTTCCCGCAGATAAGTTACAGAAATGTACAATATCTTAATTTGGTGCATGTGCATTAGCCAAAGTTTGGTCAGGACCATTTTAACACCATTTTTGCACCAAAACTGATAACGGTGTTTTCCAATTTCCCACGTCAGAATACCGTCGATATTTAAAACCGTCTGTTGTGCGGATAGATCTATCCTACCTTCACCGTCTGCTTATCAAGACTACCTGGTGACATTTAAATTGATGACGTCACTAGCGGCACAAACTGGACTAGCACTCAGCGCGTTCATATGTGATGTGGGGAGGAAAAGAGATAAGAAAATGTAACTGAAAAGCCAGACTGTAAAATACTTAAAATTATTCTGGCCGAGACCAGATTTTTGTCCACTAAAATCTGAAATTGCTCGATTTTATTTTTGCCATGGTCACTTTTCACGGAAAAAAACATCGAAGGAATCTGAAAAAAAAGAAACAAACACAAAAAGAAATCAGGGGTGCTTACCATTAAGCAAAACAGATCCGGAAATTTCTGTTGAATTAAAGTGAAATGAAACAGTAATTTTCCAGGAAATCCGTTTGGAAATTGCAGACTACCTTCTGTAGTCTCTACCCGTTCGGAACGGAGCGGCGGAAATTTCCTTGCCATTTGCTTCATTTTCCGCTTCCCGTCTCTCAGCCGAGCCGAGAACACTTATGGCAAAAAACGAATTGCAAATTGCAAGAGCCATCTCGTTCGGTAGGTTTGCTGGGTTTGGAAAAACCCTTACCATTATTCAACGGTCATTCTAACCGGTTTATGCTAACAAATGGTAAACACCCCAAGTCTCTATTTAAGGTAAGGGAAGAGCCTGAGCAGTAGGCTTTCCTTCAATCACTTGATTATCACGTGCTCTGTAACATTGTCCATCTTTACACACTGGGAAGTCCGCAGTACAGCAGTACGTAGGCACCGCGGGCGGAGGCGGGCAGCAGACCGTGTAAATAGCCTCAGTACAGCACTTGTTGTGTTGGCAGCAAGTAGCGCTTGGATGGGGACAACATAATTGCTCTTCAAATGTTTGCCCTTTAAAAGTCAAGGTACCTGAAGAAGAACAGTGGTGTTATTTCAATAAACTTGAAGAACAGCTGATCAGTTCGTGTTTTAGACTGAAAAAAATTTCCCTGTACTCAGAGAGCAGTCAGCGTCTTCTGATCTTGAGACTAAGAATTTTAGAGATTTTATTTATGTTTTGAAACTTCCGGTCGAAGTTTAACGGAATTTGGTAACGAATGGATAAAGTGGAATAAAATGGGATAATATTTGTCCGTTGATTGCCTCCACGTATAGTGTACAGGTTCCCTTGGGCAGCCACTGAAATGTATAGTAGACTGCGAACCTGCGTTCGTATTTCTGGCTGTCACTGTCCGGTTCTGCCAGTGAAGCTTGGACTGCCTGGATACCGTTTGATCTTAGTTAAAGAGTTTTTAACTGTTGCATCGTCCATTCATCATCTTTAGCTATCTTTAATACACAAGACTGACCCACAAGCCTGGATAGACCTTACCACGATTTTCGACGCCATCTTAACAAGTGAGCGGTCAGAAATTAAGTGTTTGCATGAGAATCGATGGCGAATAACTTTTTCCAAAATTGAATTTTATACAATTCGTGAATCGCAACTACTAGGTAGGAGATTGTATTTACCAAGTTTGATAGATGTAGCTTGGCTTGAAGACGCTCTGTTAACTTTTCTAATTTTCAATACATTTGTCTGTAAATATGCTGGGCTGGGTAGACGAGTTCGCGGGAAAACAAATGTATGGAAAATAAGAAAAATTACTGAACCGAGCGTCTTCTCATGCACACTTTAATTCCTGACCTCTTTGCCTACTCGTCAAGATGGCGTCAAGAACCGTGACACGGTCACAGGGAGCCCTCGCATTCGTTTAGAATATGAATAAAAGACCAAACTACCTTTATAGCCGTAGTTATTTTTGCAAGGACCACCGTGACAAAATAGAAGTACCGGATCCTCTTGTTGTAGAGGATCTAATCAGCGATAAGTTGAATAATGGACGAAAATTAGCAAGGCTGATTAAAAAGTATATCCCTATACTGTTTAATCAGCCTTGCTAATTTTCGTTAGCGCGGCGTGTTTTGTGTTTTGTGGCGGCCATTTTGAATATTTAATACACGCGCGCGGTCTGGAACCGAAATTCTAGAAGTCTGGGACTCGCAAATTCTCGGAGGATTCGATTGCCCCGAGCGATTTCCGTAATTTCGGTTCCAGGCCTCGGAGATCAAGCACGCATAATAAAAATTCAAAACACGCACAATACAGGCAGTTTCATCTTTCATTCATATTCTAAACGGAAGTGAGGGCTCCCTGTGCACGGTGTGGTGGAAAGGACTTTAAAAGCCTAGTTACGTACAGCAAGCCTGGATTCCGTTAGTTAAAGAGTTTTAACTGTTACATCGTCGATTTCTGACCCACAAGTCTAGATAAGCCAATTTTTCTTTTGCTTTCCTAGAATTGTTAAACTTCCTCCAGGTTTAAGTTAGCTAAACAAATGAAGCCTGACTGTTTGCCACATATATGTTTTGCAGTGTTTAAAGCTTTCTTGAGAATTTGATCAGTTGCAAAAGACATTCTTTTTGCCTTTAAAATAGAAAAGACTGAATATATAGATATAAGTAGAGAATGAGTTTGTTTATACTCGTCACGCTATAATCATTTTGCTCGACAACTGAAAGGGATCACTTTTACGAAAGTGAAAGTGTAGAAGGCAGAAGTAAAAGGACAAGGGAATGATAGCTCCGTCTACTACATTGATTTGTATCTAACCTTTGCAACAAGTCTGCTGTTCCTTACTGCCACAACAGCCTGATGCCTGAGAGTCACAGGCTTGAGGATAAGGTTGGGAGCAACCGCATCCTTCACGAACGTAATTGGCGTCTTCCATGCACCGAGAAGTTGCTTGCTTGCACCAAAGAGACACGGTCAAATCATCACCTGCCGCCTTCCAGTATTGTCTCGTCAAGAGATCTGCAAACGTTGTGAACTGAGCAAATCCTGGCCCACCAAGTGTGAACGACATGTCGACCATCACATTTTGTACGGAGCAGCAAAGACCGTCGAAGGTTGTGATCACTTTCCTGGCATCTGCAATGGCCGTCTTCAAGCTGATATCCAACAGCTCTTCGATCTGATCTTCAGTAAGACAAGGGACGGAGGAGCAATTGCAAGGAACATTCCACCTTGTCACGGGACCGCTCTCAAACTTGTTGTAGTCAGCTCCAATGGAGTCGAAAACTTCTGGGGCGTCCTTGTTCTGCATGTTATAACCCACCCCTATGGTTTTGATGCCCTTTGTGTCGAGGTAAACGCAGGCCTTTTCGCCTTCATGTCTGATTATCATTGGCTTTGGATCGCATTGGTCAGCTCGGACACCTTGAAATAAGGAAATCAGAGAAAGGGACTGTACAATCATCTGTTTTAACGCCATATTTCCACATTCGGAATTCTAGGAAAGTTTGACCCTAAGCACTTTTTCCTCATGCCTCGTTCTCATGTGTCACACGTACCTATCACGCACTCACAGTCATGAAGAGTTCAAGGAAAGGTCACCTAGCAATCAATGGCTGCCATCAAGCAATCGAAAGTTCCTGAATTCTGGGGTTGTTCCAAGCCGGGGAACGCTAACCCAGAATTCAAAATTAACCGAAATATTAATTTCTTGGGTAAAAAAAATGTTTCCACTGCTTATGTTTTGCGTTGGTTTAGGTTATTTAAACTCAAAGTTGAAGAACAAGCAACATAAATAACAAAAGCACTAACCGAAAAGTTTCAAAACTGAAATCAAAATTCTCGCTACTCTTGGGTTAGCTTAATCGGGCTTTAAACAACGCGGACCTGATATCAGGATTTGAAACTTGGCTGAAAAAAAATTGTCCGGCAATTATTTTCACCACCCCTCCCCCTCAAATACATTACTCAACAACTATATTCCAGGCCTGACTATATATATTCTAAATTCTAATTACAGTAATGAATTCCTTAGACAATAAGTCCCCCGCTGATTCACCTTTTATCAAGCTTTGATGGAAGCATAACAAAACCTCAGACACAATTCCGGCGCTGTTTGTGTGTTTATGCCGGGTGTGGCGTGAGAAAAAAAGCTTATTTAGAAATCTATCGCAAAAACAAATTATCTTTATTCGTGCGTGATCAATAACTCGCAACACGAGAGTTTGTTCGAGTGTTGGGCTAACAAGCTATTTAAAGAGGTGAAAAGAGAATTACACTTCAGTTCTAAAATTAATAGCCGATTGTTAAGTGATTATCAATTCCGAACAGCCTCGCGCGTTTGATGGGTAAAGTCACGCTTGACATGACTTGACATTTTGACAATTTGAATTTTAGCGCGAGACAGCCATGTGCGAATTGAGTGTTATCGCTTTCCGAATTCGATCGGGTTGTTTTCAGTTTCATTTGTGTACATATGCTATGGATACTTTGGAGTGACTATGGAGTCGATTGGGAAAGTTTTGGTCTTTACTGTTCTGTTTCAAGCGTACACATTCATAACTTGTCGACAGTGCAATTTTTCGATTCAAACTTCGCCGTCAAATTGGGTTCGAAAACCTTGTGCTTTCGTCTTCGACAAGGCCGAAACGAAATACATTGGATTTGAATTCCGATTGAGAGATGACAAGACGACGAAACTTGCTTTTGAAGTGGTGGAAGCGAATTTTTATAAGTTCTTTCACAGCCCTTTGACGCTTTGGAACGATAGCTGTGATTGTACTAAAGTACCATGTTTGAACGACGAGCAATTGGACAAGTTATTTGCTTTTACCGTGAAACAAACTCGCGAAGAAACGACGTGGGCATTTCCATCCATTTCCTCATTATGTTGCTCCTTACAACAAGCTTTAGAGGAAACTGTCTACAGTTTAGCCGAAGAACAAGTCGCCGAGTTAACAAAAATCTCTTTGAAAGAAATTAACATGCAAAAATGGACAGCATCTTTGATTGATGGACTTCGACAAACAGAGTGGTGTGAAACGTTCAAAGCGAAATGTGGCAATGTTGTTCGTCGTATTTCGAAAGGCTGTAAAGAGAAAAGGAGGGAGAAAAGAGATATTGGTGTCAAGTCTGCGACAATGTGTGGTCCGTCTTCGTGTAATCACGGTAAGAGACGTTTATTCCGATCTTTCAGTCTCGCTTCATTCGTGTTTGCATAGTGTTGTTTATAACAGGTAGTGGTAATTCCCGAATAAACAAATTAAGAAAGAATGCCCGAGAAATGCAATTCCGACGAAAAAACTTTCCGGAATTCTTTTTACTTTCATATGGTTTTTATTATTGTTATGACTAAAATTGACGCAATATCTCTAAAAGAAAGCGAAACTGGGTTGAATATCTGATATTTGAGAAATATAAGCTTAAGCTTAGACTATTAAAAGCTCACGGTACGTAGCTTGCACTGATCATTTTTTTTTGTCCTATATGTTCTGCCAAAGTATAAGCTTAAATGGCTTCCTTTCAGGGAATCGTTTCTCGAAAATTGGCCTATATATCAAAATAGTGTTATCACTTTAACTGCTCAGTTTAAGCGTTCAATCTCTTTGAATCAGTGCATTAAATGTTTGGCAAGGATGTAATTTATGCAATTTATAATAAACGAAAGATATTTGCCCATTTCGGAAAGCACAAATTTCAATTTCTGACCTCAGGAAAAGCAGACTAAAAGTTGGAATAAAAATGCGGTTCCCGTTATCAAAAAATTATTATCAGAGGAAAGACTGAATTACTCGGAGGAATGTCAAGTAATAAACGCTTGAGGCAGTTATCGCATGACTGACAAGCGGTTACGAAGTGAAACTAAAACACAATAGCCATCAATTGAGGGCAAATTAATTATATCTCTCTCCACATATTTGATGGATTGGTCAAAAGGGAACCGCGGAAACACTAGATTAACATTAAGGAGCCGACTTCACATCTTGTAT
>JAHPZR010041243.1:10000-26422 GCA_019787425.1 Platygyra sinensis | reverse complement strand
TGCAGATCTATCATCAAGCACCTGGTGCGCAGGGAGCCCTCATACCTGTTTAGAATAGGAAGAAAAGATCAAACTACCTTTGTGGCGGCATTTTGAATTTTTAATACGCATGCACAGTCTGTTAGTGCAAGGTCTGGAACCAAAATTACGGAAATTGTTTGGAGCCTGCTCAGAGATCTAATATTTTTGATGAGCCATCAGATCCTCTAAGAATTTGTGACTCCCAGACTTCTAAAATCTGGGTTCCAGACCTCGCACTAGCAGACCGTGTGCTCATAGTCAAAATGGCCGCCACAAAACACAAAACACAAAAAACACGCACGATAAAGGTAGTTCAATCTTTTATTCATGTATTCTAACAGATGTGAGGGCTCCCTGTGCTAAACAGATGTGAGGGTGCCCTGTACTGGTGAAGATGGAATGAAATGATAGATCACTGTTAACAGGGGAAATTATATTAATGTTAAGGCTGAAGTGTTGAATGTTGTTGTACTCTATGCTTTACCACTAACTTCAAATGATTTTTCTTAAGGCTTACTGTCAACACCTGGAAAATCAAACTGAGGACTTGAAACAGAAGGTAGATGAACTTACAGCAGAACTCAAAATGACAAAATCTCAACTAGTACAGGCCCGAGTACAGCAGGAAGCACTAGTGAGTGCTTTGAGATCAGAGCGATCTTTAAGAAAGAGAGGATCAACTGAAAACGGCAACAATTCTGCTCAGATTGATGAGCTGCTGGAAGAAAGTGAAAAAATGGCAAATGTTTGCTGGTCTTAGAGGAAAGGTTTTCAACTTGTCATCAAGACATCGAACTAACAGCAAAGGAAAGATTGTCAGTGCCACTGGAGGTGAAACTGAAGAAGACAAAACGCCGTGGGATGGAAGTGTTGAGATTACTGAGCACTCCAGTGGCGCTGACAGAATGAGATCCTCGAGACTGGTCAGACGCCTTTCAACAGACAAGAGAAACCCCTCGAACATCAACACCAGTGTCGAGTTCAACTCACAACCGTTCAGTTACCCCAGAGACTTCAGAAATGGATGCCAAGAAAGAATTAGACAAATCTGAGACAATTAATAAAAAGTCTGAAAACTCGACTGACTCTTCAAATGGTTTTTAAGTAAGAGCAAGCAGGATGCAAGTGAAGAAGGTAATGATCGTCAAAGGGTGTTGACAAATGTTCACAGCAAGGAACCAAGAGCACATTCCAGTAAAAGAGACAGTGGAATAAGTGTTGATGCCTCTCCTACTCCAAGCACATAAATTAATGTGCATTAAAATATGATTATAAAAATAAGTTTGTAAGGAGATTTGCCAGTCTAAGTGACCAGGCTGCATGAAGAATGTGTAAGCCATCTAAGGGAGTCTATTATGCTTCTTAATCAAAATGGCAATTAAATTGCTGTACAACCTCAAAACTAACAGTATTGCTTTGTCGACCAATAAGAGCAGATACTTTAGATATTGAGCTAAAAGCTATGACCTATGTTCCACCAGGAACAAAGAGGATTGAGTGAGTGATATAATCTGCTGCCTACGAATAATCTTTTTTTCTTGGGAAATTAGAAACTGAATTTGAAAATGAATCAAATAATTTACTGTCCAGTTGAATTTTTTTGAAGTAAAAAATAGCACATGATGCCTAAAACTTCATTTTCAATTTCCCATAATATGAAATATAAATTGCCCAGATTCAAAATCATTTTCAGAATTTAAAATGAAGTTATAAGTCTGTTTGATCTTGATATAACAAAAAAACTAAAGAGAGTTTGAACATTTCATTTTCTTGTACTATGGGAAATGAAAAAGTTACTGTTTTTATGAGCTTGTTTTGGTCATTTTATATATTTTTGGCAGTATATTTCACTGTCCATTTGATTATCTCAGGGAACCTCTCTCACATGATACAGATTAGGTGGTAATAAATCAGTGCACAATTATTTCAGTTTTTCAGTGCCTGCTATGGTTTGCACTAATTTTTTGTTATTTTGTACAAAGGGTTTGCAAAAACTTGATTCAGTTTTGGGGGTAAACATGGATAGAAAGCTGATCACATCATTAATCAACTCACCAATTCACTTAATGTAATTATTAGTTTATTTGCAGTAGTTTCTTCCAATTCTTATATGTTAGTACTTAATTCAGTTTTCACTGTAATTTGAAAGGAAGGATCTACTGGCAAAATTTGAAAACTGTACAGTGTTTCACTACTTTGGCTGACTTAAACTGTTTTGATCTAATTTTCTCAGGTTTTACTGAGAAGACGATGGTTTTGTAGACAATATCCCAAGTGTGATAAAAACCATTTTGGCATTCCTGAACATATTGTTTATTATTGAAACTGTCCAAATGCTTGCTGTTTTTTTGTCCAAGTTAGTTAGTGGCATGTTTTTTATGCACTTGAATTTTCTACATAACTAATTTGTTGTGCCATAGAGGGAACCTAATAGACCCTTCTCCAAAATGGCAGCCGAAAATTCAAATGAGTCAAAATTAAAAATGTATCCCAGGCCCGGGTTGTTCAAAGGGTGGTTAACGCTATCCAGCGGATAAATCACTATCCAGCGGATAGCGTGGTTTGTTTTGTTAACACTTATCCACTGGATAGTGATTTATCCGGCGGATAGCGTTATCCAGCCTTTGAACAACTGGGGCCAGGACTAGAAAGAACACATTAACTTTAGTAACCCTGCAAAGTTTCAGCATATCAGGTGTGATATCAGCTGAGAAAATGTAAGTTGAAAATTGAAAAATTTGCAGACGTTTGTATGACTGGGGGTATAACGCATACCCTGGGGATGTAACGCATAGTCCCAGTCATGCAAACGTCTGTAAATTTTTCAATTTTTAACATACATGTTCTTAGCTGATATCACATCTGAAATGCTGAAACTTTGCAGGGGTACTAATAAAAGACGAGGTGTTCTTTTTAGTGCCGGTATACGTTTTTAATTTTAGCTAATATGAACTAATTTGAATTTTCAGCGGCCATTTTGGAGAAGGGTCTATTACTTTAGTCATAACCATATTCAGATATATTCCAGCTGGCTGTTAGCCTATAACTATAGTTATCAGTCATTTCTTGGCATTATACAGTGGAACCCTGTTAATCTGGTCTCCAGTGGTCCACAAAAATCAGGCTGTATTAACATGTTGGCTGTATAAAAGGGATTCTTGAAATAATAGAATGACTGACCGAGCTTTTGTTTGGGCCAGAATAAAGTGGCTGTAATAACAAAGTGGCCGAAATAACAAAGTGGCAGTAATAACGATGTGGCTGTAAAAATGAAGTGGCCAAAGTAATGAAGCAGCCGTAATAACGAAGTGGCCGTAATAATGATGTGGCCATAATAACAAAGTGGCCGTAATAATGAAATGGCTGTAATAAAGAAGTGGTTGTAATAACGAAGTGGCCATAGTAACGAAGTGGCCATAATGAGGGGGCCATAATAACAAAGTGGCCGTGATGACGAAGTGGCCGTAATGATGAAGTGGCCGTATTAACAGGGTGGTCATAAGGCAGGGTTCCACTGTAGTAAAATATTAAAAACAAATCCTTTAAAGGGCTTACCTTACAAATAATGACAAGAACATTAAAATAGAATGTTAAGGCTTCCTGTTAGGTCTAATATAAAATATAAATTATAATTCAATTATAAGTTCTATTCTAGAAGTACAGATGCTTTGTAATGATACTTAATTTTTTAACATAAGAATTTCTTTATGGGTTCAATAAATGACCATAAATATTTTCATGTTAATTTGAAACTGGTCCATACTATTTTGTAAAATAAGTTAATAAACAATAGCCTCCATTTGGCACAAAAATATGCTACAACATTTAATTAGTCCGGAGACATTATCCGTTCTGAGAAGCACACAATTATCTGAGAGCATACTGCGAGGAAAACTGAGTTTTGATCCCAAGTAACCAAGCATGTTTTCACTCCAAATGGTGGCTATTGTGTTTATTTTCCTTTGCAACACATGCAGTTTTGGCAATCAGGGAAAATCACTCAGATATTTCCTAGTTTGAGCTGCGGCATATTCAGTCATGTGACACATTTAGACCAATCCTGTATAAGCAAACATATTTGATGAATTATAATAGCAGGGGAAGCAGGGGTAGTGCAGTAGTTAGGGAACTCCCCTCCTAACTTCTTGACCCGAGTCCCAGCATCAGGGGGTCAAGTTTGTTGTTGGTTCTCATCCTTGCATTAAGGGTTTTTCTCTGGTTTCTCTTGTTTTTCTGTCCTTGCGCAAAAACAATTTACAAATATTTCCAGTTTGAATTGATCTGGAACATTACAATGTACATGTAGGTCTATAGCCAGTCAATTTAGGTGCCACTGATAATTTTCATTATATAATTTTTGCATCATTTAAAATTACTTTCAAATGAAAATGGAGGTTTTTCTAAAATACCACTCAAAAGAAGGCATTCATGAGCAACTGGCACCCGTCTTATGAAGCTCAATTTGGTGTAGAATTTTTTGTAGCGTTCTTCAAGTCTACTCTTTCGTCACCAGTCTCCTCCTGCGTGTTGCAAGATGCATTTACCTTCTACTTCATAGACTTAACCGTAGTTGTGGATCATTACTATGGTTACCTGCCTATTTCGTAATGTTTGATTTTGTTTTGTAGCATATTCCTCTCATATATATTACTGTTTAGAGTATGTTAATCATTTTTAATTTAAGATTCGTTATTGAGTTTACCCTCTATCCTCTACCATCTACACTCTAAGCTCTACTGTTCTATGTACGTAGAGGATTGCAGTTATTGTAGCAAATATTAAAGCACATGGGGAATTTGAGTGTCATTACTCAGGGTCCGAAATTGCGCCTTCCTGGTTGCCAATGCGACTAAAAATTTTGCACTGGCGACCAGAATGGTCGCAAGCGGGCGATTAACTATTTCAGGCCACGATAACTATACTGTCAAGTAGTAGTAGTAGTAGTAGTAGTAATTTATTTATCCACATTTCACATATGAGTACAATTATAAACTCGTTTTAACGTGAACGTGCTATATAATATAACTACATCATAAAGTAAAATGGGAAATCAAGATATATATATAGGAAATAAATAGGCAACATTAAAATTAAGTGGAGACAAGCCATAGATAAATCAAACTATGTACAAAAGTTAAATATATAGGAAATATATAGGAAATAAATAGGGAATATATATATAGGAAAACAAACTAACTTTTATTTTCAGCCAAATCGATTCAAGTAAAATTCAATGCCATCCGCCAATTGGTCACTTACTTTTTACTTTTCCACTGCTTTTGGAGTATAAAACCGATTTTCCTGTTATTGTAAATTTACCTTCTATGTTAGCAGTTTCCCATAACTTACATATTGCGGACAGTCCAGGGGACTGGAACAAGAAATGCTGCCCGGTTGTGGTCTGGGTTTGGACATAGAGCAAAGTTTTTCAGTTGGGTGCAAGAGAGAAGTTGACTTGAAACATTTGGCGGTCGCTTAAAACTGCGTATCATGGCGGGCATTTGATTCCTTCGTAGTGGTTTTTCAGTGCTACAATCTAAGACATAATTGTTGGGACAGTGTTCGCTCTTTCCTCCTCGATGTTGACAAAAGTTGGAAAGATATAAATACTTGGTTGCTCAGGCGAAAAAAAAAAATTTAAGGCAACATTGAGAGGGGAGAGGGACCAGGCATTATTCGTAAGTTAGAATCGAAGTTCGGCTCAAGTGTCCCAACTAATTATGTCTTAGACTGTAGGTGTCAGTGTGTAAATGATCAGCTTTTTTGTATTTAATTTTATTCCTTGGCGGAAAAATCGCCATTGCGGCCCCAAACGCGATCTTTTCATTTTGATTGTTGAAAGAAAAATTGGCGACCAGAATTTTCAATCCACTTGTGTTTCGCTACATGGAAAATTTTTTTAGCACTTTTTGGCGACCGAATTTTTCCATCTGGCGACTGAAAAAAAAATTTCAGTCTCCAGTTGGCGCCTGTCCAAAAAAGTTAATTTCGGACCCTGTTACTGTTTACAGTATTTTAATAATTTTTAGAATTTACAATCCCTGCACTCTACGTTCTAAGATCTGCCCTCTGCCCTCTACGCACTTCCTGCTACTCCCTACACTCCACTTTCTATAATCCACCCAAACTCTGGGCCCCTCTACACTCTACGCTGTACAATGTACCCTCTTAACTCTACCAGCTTCTCGCTCACCCTATGCTCTACAATCAGAGAGTAGCTGGTAGAGCTTAGAGGGTAGATCGTACAACATACAGTGGCAGATCCAGACCTTGAGCTAAGGGAGGGGGGCAGTTTTGATTTACTTGCCCTGCTGGCTTTTCTCCCTTCTGCCATTTCTTCTTTTTTTACTTAAAATAAGGGGGGGGGGGGGGGGAGGCTGGGCCCCCTGGGCCCCACGGGCACCTCCTCTAGATCTGCCACTGGCATACAATGAGAGCGTAGAGTGCAGGTAATGCTTGGGTAGAGTGTAGAGGGTAGATTGTAGAACGTAAGGTGCAGAGAGTAGCTGGTAGAGCTTAGAGGGTAGAGTGTAGAGAGTAGAGGGTAGATCATAGAGTGCAGAGGGTAGCAGGTAGTGGTTGGAGGGTATAGGGAAGATTGTAGAGCGTAGAGTACAGGGAGTAGCTGGTGGAGGGAAAACTCAAGACAGGGTTGTACATTATAAATTTTAAATTATTAAAATACTGTAAACAGTAATGACACCCGACATTTCCCATGCACTTTAATATTTACTGCAATCACGTTAACTGTAATCCTCTACGCCTGTGCATAGAACCATGGAGCATAAAGTGTAGATGGTAGAGGATAGGGGGTACGTAACCTCAATAACTAATTTTTTAAATTAATGTCCCTGTTCCGTGGGAGTTCACTTTTGTGTCATTCAGTATAGCCCATTCATATTATAGCACCCATATAAATGAATAAAGAAAGCCACACAACGTTTGGCGTAATGTGGGGGGACACTACCTTGCGGTTGGCATGGGAAGCGACTTTGATTTGCGTGACCTTTTAAAGCCTCACTTATCACCAGCACTACCGCACTGGAAACGGACAAGAGTATCGGCAGGTCAACTTGATCACAATATAACAACAGCAAGAACGCTGACCTTTCAAGCCTCACTTATCACCAGCACTACCCCGCACTGGAAACGGACAAGAGTATTGGCAGGTCAAATGTGAACGCGTGACCTTGAAAGCCTCACTTATCTCCCTGGCGCTGGGTAAGCCAGCACCGGATGGGACAAGACTATTGGCAGGTGCACAAATGAAAGGGGCAAAACGCTGCCCAAAGCTTGGGGGAAGTCGCTACCCAAAGACTTAACCGCCACAGATACATGCAAGGCATGTATCCCCCCAAGCACAAAAACAACCTATCTAGATAATAGTCCCCCTCTCTGTACAGTGGGGAAGTGCCTTATTCTGTTCGAACTCTTGAATCTGCTTACAACAGTTCACTGCCTTTTGGCAACTTGAAGGACGCAATGTCTACTGAATGAGGTTCTATTCCAATGCAACTTCTATCATCAATGTGTGACATACACATGTCTGACGATTAGCGCCAGACTGGTCTAGACCAGCCCAATAACTGGAATTTGTATTTGGCAGAACCGCCAATTGCAGCTTACGATATTACTAGATTTGAATATAATCCTAGACGGCCCATGAGCTGTGGTTATGTAGTAGTAAACATGTAAATAAGGATAGGGGGTACATAACCTCAATAACTAATTTTTTAAATAAAAAAACTATTATAACACTGTTAACAGTAATAACCCTTTAATAACACTTAAATATGTATGTCTGGATTTATGAAAATGGTGCTAAAGAATTCGACCCCTGTCACCTTTATGACCTTTATTTCACCTTGATTTCACTTAATAGGCTGACTCCAAGCCATGCAAACGGGCAAAAAATAGTGGGGGGGGGGGGGAAGGGAGCCGGGAGGCGGAGGAGGAAAGGGCAGGAAGCAGGAGTTCTAAGAGGGCGGGAAGTGGGAGAGAAGTGCGAAATGCTAATTATTTTAATTTAACAATGCCGTAGAATACTTTCAAAAACATCAACCCAAATTATATTTGACTTGCATTTAACGTCTTCTCAGTCACTATTGAGACTTCTGAGCAAACGAGCAAACGAAAATTTGTGCTTGGCCTGAAAAACAGGCTTACTTCCGGTGAAATAGTAAACCTGTTTACAGTGGTTATGTCATATAGGTCATAAAATGTCAAGCAGCATGAGTGTACATGTGTCGCATAAGCTGTCAAATTGCAAAAAAGTGAGTCGAGCAGTCGATCTCAAATCACAGGATGGGAGGCGGGAGACAAAGGCACGGGAAGCGGGAGAGCAGGGTAAGGGAGGAGGGACTGGTTCTGATCCCCCTATCCCCCCCCCCCCAAAAAAAAAAATAGAGAAAGGATGACAATGAAAGGAAGATAAACGGATAAAGGAAGAAAAAAAGGACTGACTTTCCTTTTACTTTTTATATCGTCACCTTTGGAGAGTTTCTGGCAAGTAAAAAATGCCCGTGCGATTTTACCTTGATTTCAGTAAGGTTGACTAGCAATAGAGTTATTTCAGTAGAGTTATGACTTAGAGTTAGAGTTAACAACTGCCAAAATCTTGAATTCAAGATTTTGGCCATCCAATATCTTGAATTCAGGATTTTGGCCTTCCGAAATATTGAATTCAGTATTTTGGCAGTCCAAAATCTTGAATTCAGGATTTTGGCCTTCCGAAATATTGAATTCAGGATTTTGGCAGTCCAAAATCTTGAATTCAGGATTTTGGCCTTCCAAAATATTGAATTCAGGATTTTGGCAGTCCAAAATCTTGAATTCAGCATTTTAGCCTTCCAAAATCTTGAATTCAGGATTTTGGCCTTCCAAAATCTTTAATTCAGGATTTTGGCAGGGCAAATCCTGAATTCAGGATTTTGGCAGTCCAAAATCTTGAATTCAGCATTTTAGCCTTCCAAAATCTTGAATTCAGGATTTTGGCCTTCCAAAATCTTTAATTCAGGATTTTGGCAGGGCAAATCCTGAATTCAGGATTTTGGCATTGCAAAATCTTGAATTCAGGATTTTGGCATTCCAAAATCTTAAGTTCAAGATTTTGCAACTCTAACTCCACGCTACAACTCTATAAAGATAACTCCAACAGTAGCTGTCCCGGAATTGACTAAGCCGCCTCCAAGCCATGGAGTAAGGAATTTGTTCAATTCCTCTGGTTATATTTTTTACGTTACACCTGCGTTACACAAAGGCCTTTTCCTCCAATTACCCGCGCCCTCGGTCAACCCTTCACCCAACTCGGGCTCCCCCAGGGGGCTCCTCTATAAACTAGAACTCAGACCCCTTGCAAGTTGCCTGAAGATCTATTTATGGAGGTCGGGTAATTTTGATTTGTATAGACTAAACTAAAATGCCCCGGAATTCGCGGAAAAAGCAAAAATAACTGGTTGCCAACAAAATGTCGGCTGGCCCAGCAACCGTAACTTCTCAAAGTCGTTCCAGAAGGCTTGTTAGTCCGGTAACTTTTAAAAAAGAGCGAGAAAAAGCGGAAGTACTCCAGAATCCCGAAGTACAACGAGAGAATGGTCATGGCCTTGAAAGTAGCTCCGAAGCTTTTACAAATTCCACCGCTTCTACGATTTCTATGCCTCGAATTGACTCGTGTATAATCGGGAAGGAAACTCTGGAGCAGAGGGAAAGGTTTACCGTAAGTAAAATCGTTAGATATTTCGTCGATATTGCACACGGTCGGTATGCCCCTTGAATGCAAGTTTGCGGTGGCCCTTGACTAAAACTTCTCGTCTCTCTACTCAGCTGTACAAGATTGAAGTTAACAATGGTTCGAAAACTTGGATAATTTACAGACGATATGCGGATTTTGTGCTTCTGAATAAGAAGGTGATAAGTGATTTCTGTTAATAAATGTGCGAAAAAAATATAAATTTTAAATGCAGTTCCTGTCAATTGCATACAACTCAGCTCAAAATCGTGTGTAGCGAGAGGGAGTCTTGTACTAGTTTCTTGCACGGTGACCCAATTATGGTGTAAAATTCATCGTCTTATCAATATTTTGTTTATTTGCAGTTACGTAAGCTTTATCCCCAATTTCGATTGCATTTGCCAGGAAAACGCTTTTTCAAAGATAACTTTAACAAAGGTAAGTCGAAGGTATGGTCGAAGTAAGTACTGGAGTACGTAATCAGGCAGGTAAAATCAGCTGTTTTTGACTGAATTACAAACAGGAAACAATTTTTTTACGCTCAATAGTATTACTATATAAAGTGTAGGATTGGTTCAGACGAAGATTTGTTTATTTTTTCTACCCTTCCACGCGTAACATTATGCATAGCCGACAGGTCTGACAGACTTTTTAAAAATCTATCCAATCTCAGTTTTAAGTACAAAGTTAAATGCCCTGGTTCGTGTAACCTCGTGACCTCCTCGTGCTAATTTATCAAATTGTTTGTGATATATGAAAAGGCCATTCCAATAAATGTGAATTTCTCACAACCTTTCTGGTACAATTTGTTGTTTAAAAGTGAAATGGCTGAGCTTGAAGTAAATTAAATTTATTAAAATTAATAGCAAGTAAATTGACGTCAGTCTTATTTCAAGATCTTTTAAGTACCTCTTGACTTTCTGATTCTAATTTTTGAAACAAAAAATGATAACGTATTAGCTGACTAGTTCATAAATAAAAAGACAATTTAAATAAAATGGACACCAGACTGCAGGTGTATGAGCAAATTGAGAAGAAGTAGAGAAAAATTATCTGCATACTTGCACTAGTTTTTCAAGAGGGTCGCACAGGGGGGTCTCTGGCACACTTCAAGAATGGAAAAAATAGAGGATCACCGACCATAAAATTTCGTTTTGCTGAATCACGAAAATAAGCAAGGTACTCGGTTACACTAGAAACAGTGTTGAAGAAAGCAAAATCTTGAATGGCAAAGTCAAGGATCCATACCGCAAATCACATACCTAAGTTAATCTCGATAGACGACTCTAAATATTCGGAGGACTTGCGTCTCAGAATCATGTAGATTAGAGTGATAAAATGATGAATATTGGTTCAAAACTCAGGTTCTTCACAGGTCACGCAAAACCTTCAGGTCACGAGTCACGAAGAATAATTTCCTAAATTCACGTTTCATGGAAAATGAATTGAGCTAATCACACATCACAAGAATACCCCTGTAGAACCCTCTTTGAAGGAATGATTCAAGTGGTGCAATTGTTTTGCAATCCTTTAAATAATGAAGGTTTTTCAAGTGGCTCCAAAGGATAATCATTTTCGTGTTGCATTTGCTGGTGTTAAATTTTGAATGCTTTTTTTACATTCGCTTTTACACCCAGTCCTCTCAAAATTATCAAGTGTAATAAGCAATCTTATGACGAAATATTGTTTTTAAAGTCTTGCCTAAATGCCCCTCAATTGCATATTTACCCTCTTTATGGCTTTATGTGTACTTTTCTTGAATTTCCTAATCAGTGAAATCTTCCAAAATTTCACAATACATCAAGGGTGTCGGAAATAGCGCGTTGTCTTTGTTAAGTCAAGATTGATTGACAAGTCCGTTCTAGAATTATAAGATATCATTTTGCTATTGTAATCGTAGAGCTTCAGTTTTTCTCTATTATTAGGGACTCAACTCTACACACAGATGTACCGTGAACTGTGACTTAGGGATTCTGTTCATGATTAAAAGCGTGATTCAGATATACTGGGAGATTTTATTGTGGATTATCATTACAAGCAGGGGCATTCACGACAAGGGGAGCATAGGGGCCTCCTGGGGGCTTCAGAAACTTGATACCGAAAACATCAAAACTGGAACTGAAAACCAAAGTAAAAGTCCTCACTGACAAAGCTTTGGTAGTTTTCAGAATTTCTCTTTCTGTTATTTAGTTTTTATACGTCTAAACATGTTTTACTTTCCAAAGTTCTTTCCCTCAGTTAGTGCAGTTCTACATATCGTAGTCTAGTTTTTGTGTAAATCGGCTCCACAGACTTAGATAGCAATGTGAAATTAGAAAATTTAAATTATTCAGTAAATTGCATAGTAAAATGATTTTACTTAGTAGGTGATTTTTGTTTACATGTAAAAGAAACACTACATTTTGAAGTTACTTTTTGATTACCGTTGTTAGAATTTTCATATGCGTAGGCACAATGGCAGTCCCATTTTACAACCGAACAGTCTCTCCTTTGGATTTATTCCATATAAATGGAGTGAGTGAATGCAATATTAAATTCCTGAGTTAAAAAGGGGAGACAACTTGCAACTGAGTTATAGAAACATGTTGGTCCACAACCTATTAGGTCTTTTGCTTTGATGTTATCTTAAGCTTTTCAAATAGGCAGCTTGGCAGCCATTATGACCCAGATAATGGCTGCTAAAGAGACAGAGCTTGTTATGCAATCCTTTAACTGTAAGTGGTCCCTTGGAATTAAAGTTTTAGCATGACTGCAGGGTGTAACTTTCTTGGCAAAACCAGAAAACAGTTTTAAATGCATTAGGCAGAAAAGTAAAAAAAAACTTCGTTATTGTTGGCAAAAACCAAAAACCGAAGACTAAATTGGAGAAAACCCGCAAACCTCACAAGACACCAAAACCAAAAAACTGCAGTTCTCAAAGGGGCTATGTCACGGTTATTTCTACTATTGACAAAATTACCTTCAAATCGAAGGAAACCTGAAAATAATACTTTAGAAAGATAGGAAAACACTTAAGAGATAATAATAAACCATAAAGGAATAAGGATGGTGAAGGATGGAGAAGATTGACATGGATTGCAAACAACAAAATTGAAAAATTTAGGCTAAATTTTTCAAACCGTGTAACCGTGACCCAGCTCCTTTAAGTGCAAAAATAAAAAAAACTGAACTAAAAATTGGCCAGATCTGCAAAACTGGAAATCCCAACACCCCCCTCTACATCAAATCAGGCAGGGGATGAATTTCAATGTAGACAAAAGATAGAGTTTGTACTGATAGTTTTTTAGATTTGTGAAAAATTTTTTCTTTTTACTGCAGTCTCGACAGATAGATTTCCCTGAAAAATGAGCTCCAGTTAGAATATTTAGTCTACCAGCCTGTTGAACTGTTTGGAATTTCACCGAAGGAAACCTGGGAAAATTCACTGTCAGTTTTGCTTAGTGTGCTCATGTTCAAGATGATATGATCATTAAACAAAAAAACAACTTGAGCTTTCACATGTGAAACTATGTGGAGCTATCTGGTATCCATTCATGCACCTGGGTGGAGAGAGGCACTGAGAGTAAAGTCTTTTGCCCAAGAACACAACACATTATGTCCCTGACCAGAGCTTAAACCCTGACTCCTTGCTCCGGAGTAGAGTGCACTAATAAAACAGCGTTACAGTCTTTCCCGTAAAACCGTGAACACCAGAGAAAATTTCTGGAATGTTTATTGTTTCGCGACTAACCAAAAGCGAGATGAAACCGCAAAAGATAACTGCCAAACCGCTGTAAAAAATCCGAGTTGGATTTTTCCGAGGTCTCCATAAATTCAATATCATGTTGTTGTTATTTCATCTTTAATATACTCACTTTGGAGGTTGGTTGGCTGCATCTTGATATATGCTTTAATGTGACAGCGCAATGCTGTTAGTGAGTTTATCTTGATATGCTTTAATGTGACAGCGCAATGCTGTTCGTGAGTTTGTGTGCCATGGCCAGTCATTACTTGGCCGTGTAACCACGCGATGCAGTTCCAGTCGAGACCCACAAATTGACCCTTGCTCACCATAGAGTCTCCTTTAGCTCAGTGGTTTGAGCATTCGACTAGATCATGGAGGGTCATGGGTTCAAATCCCATCTGGGACTTTTTTTCTTTTTGAGGTCTCCATAAATTCAATATCTTGTTGTTGTTATTTCGTCTTCAATATACCTTATCATCATCATCAACAATGTAATATATAGATTTAGGCCAGCCTAAAAGCCCATGATCCATGCTGCTAGCCATGTTGACCATAAAAAAAGAGTTGCATGGATTGCTATAATCTATGCATACATGTGGTTCTGTTTCTATAATTATTATTATGGTGCTTGGCGGCGCCCTTTGAGCTGCCAGAGCTCCGCTATGAAAACTACTAGATTCTATAAATACTAAGACAAAAGATAAGTGATGTAAATAGTTACAAAAAAATTATAGGTTAAAGAAGACATTTTGCAAGGGTGGAACCCATGCTCAAATTAGGTTTGAATTTCTTGATTTAAAGAACTTCAAACACTAAATAGTCAATCAAATTTGCATTCTGAGCCACTTTTTGATTTCATAAAACTTTTTGTTCCTTATTGTAGACTTCATTGATAAACGTCAGAGAGGTCTTGAAGTATTTACCAACAATTTGTTTTACCATCGTAGTCTTATCCTCAGGTATGTTGATTTCTTAGACTGACTTCTTGGTTCTGTCAGTAAATCATGTACCAACAATTTGTTTTGCCATTGTAGTCTCATCCTCAGGTATGTTGATATCTTATCTAGACTGACTTCTTGTCTGTCAGTAAATCATTTACAGGGGCTTCATTAAGGGCTGGGTACCATGCAAATAGACGGGCTGTGAGGACAATTCTGCCGAGCTGGTTTGACCAGCTAACAGACAGTTTTTCTTACAAAGAAGTTCAGTTCCACCTGCGAGAACCAGTTACTCTCCTGCTGAAAACATCAATGAATCTCCTGTCACCCATAATTTGACATGAATTTACTTTTAACATTATGACTTAAAATTGAACTGTGAAATCTTTGTTATTTATATCATTCAGTGATCCAGTTCAGAAGTTCTATAGATTAAACAACCCTCCTCAACCTTTTGAAAGCTTAGAAGCCTGCCAGGTGTGTAAACATTTGTACCTTTCACGGGTTTCTAGATAATTTTGCAGAAAAATTAAGCCCTGATCTCACACTCTCAAGGGGAAGTAAGAAAGGTCAAGAAAAGTCAAGATAGTGGAGGCTTTGGATAGGAGATAGTAATAAGTAAAAAAAGAATGCACATCTAAAAAAAAAATATGATTTCAGGCCAAGATGATGGGGAGTTCAAGTTAGCTGAGTTTGATATACAGTAGCGACATCTTAATGTTCTTTTATCAGCATTGCACTTTTTTTCTCTGTCGAAAATTTAACTGAGGGGATTTCTAGTGACTCTAGATAGTAATTAATTAATTTTCTTTGAGAAAAACTCCAAGACCCTCATTTGAAAATCAGGGATCAACAGAGCCAGGTTCAAGTGCTAGTACACGTAGAGTATACATCTGCATTTTTTCTTTCAAGAGCCAAACACCTGTGATGAGTGTTTAAGATTTGCAACAATGAACCATTCCCCTCGTAAGTATTGTATAAATATGTGATTTTTTTTTCCTAAATGCATATGCTCACCAATTTTATAAATACTTTTGCAGGACTATTGTCATTCCCTTGAACGGTCCCTGGCAGATTTGCGTCAGCAGTTTCGTGACCAGACTGCTGAATTCAACGCTGTCAAGATAGAATTGGCCCGACACAAGTATTACAGAGATGAGAATCAGCACCTAGCTGACCACCTCCAGAAACAACAGACTGATGTTGAAGAGGTCACTAAGGTCAGCCTCTCTCTTAGTTTATATTGTTATCCTCTATTGCTGTATGTTTTTTTATTGCATATCTTCAGGTGTTACGATCAATCAAGAATGAACAAGAGTGATCGGCAATACAGACAGACTAGTGTTCAGTTTGACATTAACACACTTTCTTGCTGAAATGAATATTTCCAGAGGGTACAGGGGTGCACATAATACTCTTGAAAATTCTGGAGCCGTTGGGGTTTTATTTATGGAAATTCCAGGGAGGTGTATGGTCTCCCTGGTCTGGGGTATGGATATTTTCTGGAACTATAAGATGTAAATTTAACTCAATACTCTGAAACCTTCCTTTCAATTCTCAGAGTCTGAGAGATCAACTTTCAGTTGCATTGGAGAATGGGGAACAAGTTAAAGAAGAGCTACAAAAGTTGAAAGAAGAAATGAGAGCCGAAAGGGCATCTGTACAGGCTGCGAGGGTAATTGAGAAACAAAAGAGGGAATTAGGAATCAAGAGGCAAGTGGACATGTTTAATCAGTCCCAGGAAGCAGTGAACCAAAGAGTTGATTCTCTCATTACAAGCATGGGACAGCATTCTACAGTTGAAGTGGTGATTAATGGTGTGAAACATGGTGAGACCACAAATGAATCTTTTTACATGTACTGTACAATGTTTCCACAAGTGAATTAATATTTTAGGTCATCAGTGGTCAGCAGGTGAACCGAATGGCTGACCTCTTGACCATGGTGAACTTGTGGTAGTTGTTCTTTTTATGAATGCCAAGGTAGAAATTGCTCCCACAGGGTTTTGGCCC
>JAHPZR010041243.1:0-5000 GCA_019787425.1 Platygyra sinensis | reverse complement strand
TTTATAGTGTTAAACCAGACGTCAACACTTACAAGGTACTGAATTATGGAGTTGATAATAACTGTGTCCAAAAATTATACTCCACAAGATCAAAATCTAAAACTCAAAAAGACCTCTATGAACAACCCTATGTATGTACTAGCCCAAAACCCATTCTCACTAGCTCTCAGAAGGTTCATCTCTTACATGTACAGTTTACTCTGGTACAGGGCTTGCAAGGGTCCTGGAAAACCCGGAAGGCCCGGTGGAATTGTTATCATGGTATTTTCCTAGGACTGTCCAGTCCTGGAAAAATTGCCACTGGTCCCTGGAGAAGTTCTAGAAATCTGGTAAACTCAACTAGGAAAATATGGAAGTGTATGGGAAGGCAGCTAAGGAGAATTACTATTACATAGAGAGCTTGGGGGTTAATGTGAATTTTAGAGCCCTTGAAAAATCAATCTGGCGTCCTGGCAAAGTCCTGGACAATTTGTTTCTGAAAAAGGGTACGAAAAACACTGTAAGGACTGAAAAAAACTTTCCCAAGACCCTTTTACTTGTCTAATGGTGCAAGTGATGAACACAGTCCAGTAGCTAAACTGGAATATCCACTATCCCTGGGATATTGAGACCAGGACATTCTTTGCAAACTGTCACTTGAAAGTGTTATTATGTGTTTTGACATTAGTCCAAGGGAATTAATCTCCAAAGTTCACATTCAGTCCTTCCTACTAATAGTATTTATTATGGGTCTGTCCACAGATGTATAAGGCAGGAAGTGGAAAGATCTCAAGGCCGAGTTTTCTAGGGCAGAGGTTCTTAAGCCAAGGTGAAATAAGGATTCGTATAGTCAATTAATAATTTTTATGATAATTTTAAATACACTTTTGTGGTATTGTAGGTAGCTAGTTTGTTGAGATTGCAAAATCTACCTTAGTTATGTGGCTGGAAAAGGCACTTTTTTAGAAGCTTCAATAAAAAAACTATTTTGATTGACTGCCCAGACTTATCATCAACAAAAACATCTGAAAATGTTTTTTGTCTTTCCAGCTGATAAAAGTAAAAGAACTATGAAATTCCATGAATGCAAAACATTATGCTCAATGCATTTTGTGCACAGACAATGAATACACAGGGGGGGGGGGAGGGGGGGAGGGAAAAAAGAAAGAAAAGAAGAGGGAGGAATGGAAAGGGGGAGGGTGGGGGGTGCGAGACGGGAGGAGAGAGGGTCTTAAAAACACAAATGTCTGATCGTCAACAAAAGATTACCAGGGATGGCATTAAGGTACAGTAATATAAATAGCCAGGCCGTGTAAAAAGTCACGATTAGTTTTAACAATAGGGGGCAAAAAAGGTGCAATGCTTTTAAAACAGGTGCAAAAAGTATTTATTTAAGTGAAACAAGCGTCATTTTTGGGGTTGCGGGGGGAGCACTTTAATACTTTGGTTTCCAGGATCTGCATGCATTACTTACCTAACCTGGTTGTGTAACTATAAATGTTATAATATAGCTCTATAATATTCCAGGGGTTTTACAGGCAATTGGCCTGCTGTGAGAACAATCTTTGGCCATCTGATTTGGCAAATCTAACACGAACATTATTTTATGTACAGAATTCAGTTCAAGTAGTTTTATCTGCTTGTGAAGCCAGTTTGCACCTTGCTTGTGTTCAGGTAATAAAACCCACAACATTTCCAGGACTGTTTTGCCTATACAAATGAAGTATAATTTATGTTTGGAAAAGTACTCGGGCCTAGCACTAGCACCACTTTTACGTCATGTCAACTCCGAGAGTTACTTGTCAAGTGCAGATGTAGGGGGGGCGGGGGTGCAGGCCCCTTTAGTTTGGGTAAAAAAGGGCATAATCACAGAAGGAAATAAACAGAAGAGCTGGCCGTTCAAGCAAACACCTCCCCATTAGCTCAAAGGGGTTAGCCTGCGTAGCAAGCGTTTCCGTGGAGCAAAGGGCGAAGAAACAGGGTTTTCGGCGTTTTGCCCGCGCGAAAATTGGGGCGAGAGCAAAAATAAGAAGGAGGGGGTGGGGGAGGGGAAGGAAGGAAACGCTTGCCGCCAAGCATTGTGATTTTCAAAACCGCCCACTTGGCCTTTCATGCCTGACTGATTTCACGCTGTCATCACCAGCATTCAAGTTGCGTTTGTAATCCTTGTACTCGCAAGATTCGAAATCTTGGATCACCTTATTTTCCCGTCTAATAAGAATCATACAAGGTTACCCTAGGTGCCAGAGATTCTTTTTTCGTATTTTAGTGACGAACCTGCGATCGTGAGCGGCAAAGCCACTCATCAAATTAAATCTTCGCCCTTTCGTCGCGGTAGTGAACTTTGAACCAAAACAAACTTTAACTTGTCAAAATATGTCTGAAACAAAGAGCATACGACGGAGAAATCTTGATAACTCCGGGCGACCAATGCAGGCTTTCAAAGTTAAATTTCGTAATTTATAATCGAGCTATATTTCTACTCAATCCGTCTAAAGGAGGGACCGCAAGGGTGAAGTTTTAGCACAAATCTGTGAGAAGTATTCAAGTCGCGTTTGTATAATCCTTGTGCTCGAGAAGACTAAATGACTGGTAAGGCAAATATGTCATAAAAACTGACATGCCGCAGCTCATTCAGAATTGTACCCAGAGGTTCTAAATTCTCTCAAGAAAAATGCTTCTTATGAAATGTCAGAGTACCTACATGATAAAATCCAAAAGCATGCCATGAAACAAGCCAGTCGAAATCACTCAGTTTTCCCACGCAGTAGTGCGAATTTTCTGTCCCGTGGTTTATTTATCTTGCCCTTGGCGCATGTGGCATACAAGAAAGTGATGTTAAAATTAAAGGAACAGCTGCAAATTGTGTCGCAATTGGATCTGCAGTAATAGTCAGGTTTCGAAATACCAAAGCGTCGGCATTGCACTACAGGATTCCTACCGTACTGTCGAAGCTCACAACTAAATACTCGTTTCGTGAGAAAAGTTAACGCTTTTTGTAAACAAATGCAAGCTTCGAATGTTCTTTCCGGCACTCAGAACTTTAAGACCTTTGATTGACACATGTTCGACTAGCCCAGCCAATCACGAGCTCCGTTCGCTGGCGAACGGAGTATTGAAAATCACAATGCTTGCGGCAAGCGTTTCCTTCCTTCCCCTCCCCCACCCCCTCCTTCTTATTTTTGCTCTCGCCCCATCTTTCGCGCGGGCAAAAGAGCCGAAAACCCCGTTTCTTCGCTCTTTGCTCACGGAAACGCTTGCTACGCAGGCTACTCAAAGGTCTGGATCTGCCACTGACTTGTTCTCTATTGTTTCTCTCAAGCTAGGCTAAGACAGATCATAACAGCAGTATAATGACCAATAACACTTGTGTAGGTTCTGTGCCATTGCAATCTGACAAAGCTTTGTTTGTGGCAAGGCTCTTTCTTAAGAGTTTTTTTGTTCTGCTTAAGGCTCAAGATGACTACATATCTCAGCTGCATGTAAAGTTTAATGAAATCAGCAGTATGCTGTTTCAACAGAGGAGGTAAGAAATTGGAGACCTGTTTTAGACATGCATGTATGGCTCCTGCATTTGCAACTGGAACTCAAACTCATTTCAGATAAATATATCTGTAGTAATTTTCCATGTAAAGTGGTGTGCAATTAAAGTTATCCATGGCGGTGGTGTTGAGAACACATAGACTAAAATGTGAAATTATTTGTACTTTACTAATCTTGTGATTACTTTTAAGATCACATTTTGTCACACAGCAATCTGAAAACTAATATCATGAAATGCAGTAAAAATTCCAAAAAATAATTAAAAATAGCCATAATGTGTGGTTCCAGAAAATACTCGTACCTCCACCATAGAGAAAATTGAAAACTCTGGAGGGGTGGGGAGAGGTCAAAGACCCTGGAAATTCTTATTTCATCCACATTCATCTTATCAGTCCTTCAACCAAAATTTTACCTCAACTACAAAATAATGGACTTAGTTGTACAGGAAGGTAGTTGACAAGTTACCATTCTGTCTATTTATTTAAAGCATGTTTAAATAAATTGCTGTGTGTTTTCTTGTGTGTGTATCTTCAGAGTGTTCGATCGATTGAGAATAAACAGCAGTGGCATGCAATGCAGACAGCTAAGTGTGTGGAGTGTTTACTTAACCATTTAACACACTTTCTTGCCAAAACTGTTTCTAGAGAGTGTGGGGGATGTGTAAATACTCATAGAAATTGCAAAGGGGGTGGGGGGTTATTTTGTGTTCAAAAATTGGAAATTCCTGGAAGGAGGTCTGACTTGTGGAAATTCCGCCATGGTAAGGGTATGGATATTTCCTTCTCAAACTCATTAATAATTCATAAGTTTGATAGCCAATAAAAAATGGCTAAATTCGTCAACGTGCATGAGTTTTGTACCCAATGAAAACCTAGATGAAAACCACACGTGTTTTGATATCGTATCCAAACCACAGTGCTTTCATCTGATTCACTCATTGGATATCAAGATTCACACATCAAAACAAAAGAAATTAAGCATAAGAACAGTATTTAAAAAATTAGCATCCTTGGGAACTTGCATTTTAATAAAATAATTTTACAAAAGGACGAAGAAGCAGCAATTTTGTGAGAATCTTAATGAAAAGAACGAGACTTTTAAATTTAAAAAACATGTTTCGGCAACTCCTTTGCCCATCGTCAGTTTACGAATGGAATTACAATGACGAGCAATATATAGCGGAACATAAGAAAACAAAGGTATAGCACACAACTGATTACAAAGAAAGATTAAGATTTACATGAAACAATTGTTGATTTAGGGAGGGTTTCTCCCAGTGAATATGTACTGCCTCCTTGACACGGACACAATTAAAAATCAAGGAGGCAGTACATATTCATGGGAGAAACCTCCCTAAATCAACATTGTTTCATTGTAAATCTTAATCTTTCTTTGTAATCAGTTGTGTACTATACCTTTGTTATTCTAATGTTCCGCTATATATTGCTCGTCATTGTAATTCCATTCGTAAACTGACG
>JAHPZR010041242.1:0-17326 GCA_019787425.1 Platygyra sinensis | reverse complement strand
TTTATGAATATATTCTTTGAGTTTAAAGGTCTGGACATACAGTGCATCATTGCAAGGAATTTCTAAGTTGCTCTATGATCACCATAAAATTGCTGCATGTAACAATAATTATTCCACAGTGCATGTAGGATGATGTTCAAGGTACAATGTCGAATCGGGAGCAGAAATTTTGTTACATGCAATGACACATGAAATGTTGCACCATTGTATCTTGTCAAGGCTGCTGCCTAACAGGAGCCCAGCAGCCTGGGGCACCCAAGAAAGTCCTTTGGGCGCCTAAATTTTTGCAGCAGCTCCCAAAACATTACCTGTTGGGCTCTTAACTTTTTGGCTTTTGCCCTTCTGGGCTACTTGAAATGTTTGTTAGGTAGCAGCCTTGCTTGTATTAGGATTTAAGAATAAATTATTAACCTTTTGGCTACTGGGCTGCAATGTTATAGGTTTAAAAAATTATTCTTGTCAAGGGGCAGTGCATTTTAGACCACATTTAGAGTACATGTAAGTAAACTGAATACCTTTTTTATGTGTTTTATTTCCTCACTTTCTTCCTCTCGTGCCTCAACTGTCTTTTGCTTTCGAAGACTTGCAACCTGTACAGATCAACTTTTTCAGTTAAGCTTTGCATAATGATGCTTTGTCCAATACAAGTAAGATTCAAAGTTAGAACATAAAACAGTGACCCCCACACTAAGAGTACTGTTAAAAATAGTACTTTCCACAACTCATGGCCATTTGCTGTTGTTGAGCTATGAAACATTCTTTTCTGATGGCACTAGTTACTTGTTGTCAAAGGCTAGCTGGTCGAATACATGGACCTTTGCAAAAATCACACACACTTTGAATCTATATGGCGAATACGCGACTGCCAACGAGGTTAGAGCTCCTTGCTCCACCATTATGACAGATGGCAAATATTTTAAACATCTGGAACATATTTTCGCTATCTAGTCGACTGATCATCTGAACTGACCCAACAACCATTGACTCTAGCACTTTTCCGAATACTAGATTTCCCATCTAGACCGGCATTTAGACTGGTTATGTTTTGCGGTGAAAAAGTTGCAAACTAAAGTGCAAAATCTAACTATACTTATTTATTTTATGGAAGTGGCAAAAGCCTGATGAGAAAAAAAAGTAAAGAGGACAAGCAAGCTTTGGCAGAATTAAAATCAGCTCATCACCAATCTGATATTGAATTTATGGAGACCTCAGAAAAAATCCGAGTCCCACATGGGATTTGAACCCACAACCCTCGTGATCTAGTCGGATGCTCTAACCACTGAGCTACTGGAGACTCTATGGTGAGCAAGGGTCAATTTGTTTCATCTTTAATATCATCACCAATCACAAGCAAAATGTCATTAAGTACAAACCAGTTACATTAAACAAATTAAATTTCTCTTGTTTGCAATATAATAAACATCTTATTAACCAAACTTATTTGGTAGACCTATATGGGAGAATCTTGACCTTGATCATATGTTCAGACCTCACTGTTTTCAGTCTGTACTCATGACCTTAGTCAAGATTCTCCCATACAGACCTCCTGCTTGGTTAATAAGAGCTAATTATTGATATTCATTTGACCGTTCATTACACTGCACTGTTATTGTTATAGTCTTATTTTTTCACTGATGGTGTTTGTAAGTACCACAGCTTAATTAGAGTGATTTTCAATAGGCCTTTTGCAACAGTTGGTCACGTGACGTGCTTTTCAAGAACACACTGATTAATCATTGGTAATGCATAATGTTATCAGAAATGGAAAGAACAGTTCCAAATAAGCTTACATGCAAATTTTCAGGTTTACATCTTTTAAGGGGGAATTTTTATGGACGTTAAAAATTAGAAGGATTTGTATGAAAAGAAGTCGCTTTGCCCACCAGTCACGCTCCAGTGGTTTTCCATACAAATCCTTGTAATTTTGCAAGTTTTCAAGTTGCCATAAAATCTTTGCCTTTCGGTGTAAGGGCCTAGAAATTTCCATTTTTCCTAATATTTTAACCCTCTTTCTATCGCCAATGGTTATATGCCGGCAGCTTCTTTTGGTAGTGTTTAATAACAGAAAAGGTTTCTGGAGGGCAAAGCTTCCTCGTTCCATACAAAACCTTCTAATTTTTGCAATATTCAAATCGTCATTAAATCTCAACCTTATACGGCATTGGTCTGAAAATTGGTGTCCTGGTTATTTAAAACATGCTCTTTCCAGCTCTGAAATTCATTTTGCTGTAGCTAAAAGTTTAGAAATTATCGGTCACGTGACCAACTGTTGCAAAAGGCCTATTGAGTGTCATAAAACCAGGGCTCGAAATTAAAAAAATCGTTAGGTCGCCTTTGGCGACTAACTGAAGAAATATAGTCGCCAGATGCAAATTTAAGTCGCCAGTTTGTATGATCAAAATAATGTTCGGGTTCCGCTTGTTGAAAGTGTTTGATATTGTCTGGTATGGCTTGGGACACATACATACAATAAGTATTTTTTCGACTTATCCATTTCTTTTTAATAATGTAACACTTTTCATTTCGCGCGGCGGCGCCCAACTTGCATGTTTCGCCGAAAACAGAGATTTACCTGTATTTTAGCATAAAAAATGCTGGCTTCGTTTTCGCAGTAGAGATAAAATGACTTCTCAGTTTTCGCGTACAATTTCTACAGTTTTAATAAATATATCGTTGTTGAGTTAAGCTTTGTACAGAGAAACTAAAAAATGCTCGCAAACTTACGAAATAAACACAGCGTTATCGTTCCCAACGCGGCTATTTTTATCCTGGAAAGAAATTTGATCGGGGCAGATTTCGATTACGTGCTAGGCAACCACTTCCGAGCCATGAGCGCACGTCACGCAATCAACGAAACAACGCTATATTTCCCCAAGCTTCATCTAAACACTTGATTACCTTTGATTCTAAAGCTTACCTTTTCTTTTCAAAATTGCTATTGTTCAGCGGTCTTTTTGCAAAAATTGTGTGGCTCCTGCTGCTCCTGTGTGGTTCCATGGAGAGAAACTCTAATGGCGTCGCAGAAAATATTGCGAACAGGAGTCCGTAAAGTTTAGAGGGAACGTGGCTTTTTTATGCGATTTGGCCCATTCTTTTACGACGAACGCAAAGCAGGACGAGTTTATTTTAACTTCAATGCTTTATTATACTTCTAAATCATGCAAAAGGTCGCCAAACTGGCGACTAAACAAAAATTTTAGTCGCCAAGGAGAAAAAGTTAGTCGCATTGGCGACCATATTGGTCGCAATTTCGAGCCCTGAAAACCCAAACCAAAGTAAGCACTCTAGCCAATCACAAAGGTCACAGACAATACAGTGAACCAATCAAAACTCAAAGTAATTACAGGTAGCTGACGCAAAGCGCGGGAAAATGCATGCGAACGCATCATGATTGGTTTTGGTTGTACTTCTGACTGGATGAAAAAGTGGTGCAAATTTTTAATTTTTTGTGGCGTAGAAAGTGCAAAAACCAATTACTTTTCGACACTCAAATGAAAACCACTCTATCACTGTTGATTTCTTAGGTTCACACTATTCTATTGAACAGCGGATCAAATTTAAAATTCTTTTAATCACATTTAAAGCACTCAACAAGCAAGCTCCAAATTATATTTAACAACCTTCTTATACCCTATAACCCTTTGAGATCACTGCGCTCATCTACCAAAAATCTTTTAATGAAACCTGTGTTCAATCTTAAGTCATATGGTGGTCGGTCTTTTGCGTTGGCTTCTGCAGTACTTTGGAATGACCTTCCACAGTCAATAAAAGATTTGCAATCAGTAGAAACTTTTAAACAGAAACTTAAGAGACATTTATTTTTACAGGCTTACAATGGACAGTGACTTTTTATTGAAACAATATTACCATAAAAGTATTTTACTTTTTATAATATTCCTTTTAAGTGCAGAGTGCACTATTGGGATGGTTTGGGGGTTGACGCCACTAACGCACTATGGCACTATGGCACTAAGACACTAAGGCAATAAGGTGTAAACTTTAATGTTTGTTTAATTAATTAATTTCAATTAATTAATTAGCCTTGTTTGAGGGGGTGGGGTAGGTACCTTTGATTGCTACGTAAAATGTACTATACTTACATTTCTTCTTAAATAACATCACAAAACTATATATGGTTCCAATCTTCTCTTGTTATCCTAGTGGTACTATTTTCTTAAGAACATAAGCGATTTTACACGAAACGCATGGGCAGATTGATTAGCGTTAGTGTTAACTATATGTTAGGTAAACGATACATTTCATACACAATTATACACTAACATTTAGTGCTTTTCCTTGTGGTTGAACACAGTATGCAACACGCATGCGCTGTAGCATTGTCAGCATGATACTATCCGTTCTCGAGTTTAGATTCATGCGTGCAATACTCTCGTCTTAACGGGCGATAGCAGTTATATTTCAGGTAATATCAGTTCCTTCTTTTAGTGCAAAGAACGCTTTTGTGACAGGGTATCTTTTGGAATCATCCCTAGCTCGGTTGAAAAATGCCGTGTGCTGTTTTCAACTATTTCGTGTTTGCTAAGCTTTAAACAGGGAAACGAATGGATCGCCCCAGCCGCTTGTATTTTCTCTCATATGATAGAGAACAAGAAGTTCACAAATGTATTCACCCGAAACATTTCTGAGTTAGTGGCATTAAAATTAGTAATGTCGTGACAAAAGAAACTTCTCAAATATTGCTGTAGACACTGTGGCACTTACAGAAACCGCAAATAAATTTAGTCAGTCATTGAGGGGACTCATTCAGCGATGTAGGATATAATTTTGGTCATGTTGAAATGCTTCTCGGTTGTATTAATCGACATCATTGTGTATTTTGAACTGGTTTACTGTTAACACCAACGGTGGCAACCTAATAAGAATGTGCTATTCCGAGACACGACGTGACTATTTGATAATTAAATTAGTAATTGTTTATCGATGAAATGAAAATTTGCCTCTTGATTGAAACAAAATCATTCTTCTTCCAATTTTTTTATAAGGTAAAAACATGATTTCATTTTTCTCGGGAAAAAAAGCGAGCATATCTTCTTTGTATGTTTTTGAGAAAACAAGGGTATCATGTTACAAACTTTGCGAGAAAAACAAAAGTATCAAGTTACAACTGTTGGTGTTGAAAAACTAAAATTATCACGTTTGCCAATTCAACGTATTAATGAATTAGAATGAACGAAATTCAATGTAAAGCACCACAGTAAAATTTAAAACCGTCTTGACAAACAGTAATTGTAAGTTATTTTTGGGCCTTGAAATAACAAGTTACATACAGGCAGCAGATGACTCAAAACGTACTTACAGTCCTGCATAACACTCTGCACTATCTGAGATTGTCTCACTAGTTTATAGTTTTTGTTTATAGTAATTTAATATTTTTAATGATTATATTGTATATTTAACAAATAAAGAAGCCTAAGCCGATAAAACACGACAGGCATTTGAGAACACGAGGGAAATGTAGCAAGCATGAGCCGCAGGCAAGTGTTTTCTACATTTCTCAAGTGTTCTCAAATGACTGGAGTGTTTTATCACAGTGTAATACACAGCTTAGGCTTCTTCAGTTGCTTTATGATATTGATTTTACGTGCGCAAAACAATAAAACACGGTTTTTCTATGTTTTATACTCTGATAAAACAGGTTTTTGAACAATCAGAGTGCACGCACGGTCCAATCTATGTTATAATATGATTTTTAACCCGCCAACTGTGAAGGGTTTTTGGACCTCAGGAAAAAACGCTATATAAATGTTTTTTATTATCATTATTATCATTATTGTTATCGTTATCGTTATCGTTATCGTTATCGTTATCGTTATCGTTATCGTTATCGTTATCGTTATCGTTATCGTTATCGTTATCATTATCGTTATCGTTATCGTTATCCTTATCAATATCATTATTCTTTCAACATACAGCTGTATTTGAATCACCTCATCTTAATCGACATGGGTCAGTTTATACAAACTTGAGCTTGACATAAAATACCTCAGACTTTAGGCTGGACACTAATTCTGCCTGCTCCTCACACTGTTGAAGCAACTGCCATTTAGCAGTCTTCTCACTCTCCAGAATCTGCAGCACATGGATGTACTTCTTTTCTAGCTCTTCCTTCTCTGATTGTAACTCAGCAAAACTATACCAAAATCAGAAAATAATGCTATGACAGTGACATAAATTATTGTCTTATGTAAAATGATCTATGAGGGATCCATATTGTTTTTTTCCAAGTCATTAGCCCACATTTATTTACTTTTTAGTTGTTTTTCAAATGACGGCTGTAAGTCTTGTTTTATCTGCGGTGAAGCATACATGTATGTATGTAGCACAATTCTCATACCATTTTTTCCAAACTGTTGATCTTCTATTTATAATGGTAATAGGACTGAGTGGAGTCCAATTTGGTCTGTAATCATATGAGTGATTAACAAAATCAGACGACCGCGAAGTGGGAGTCCGATTTGTTTATCACAAGTATGATTACAGACTGAATTGGACGACACAATGTCCTGCTACCAATTAATCAAAACTATGACAAAATTCGAGAAACGAACAAAGCATTGATTGAGCGCTGAACGATTTTAAAATGTTGTTATGACTGCTGAAAAAACCTAGCAGTTTACTCAACAAAGTGCGATGAAACAGCGCGCGCAAAATGGCGCGCACTGTCCAACTACAAGCATGACGTGTGCAACTGTCCAATTAATGCTCAAATCAAGCTGCTGATAGCCAATCACGTTCGAGAATTTTGTTATAGTTTTGATTAATTGCTTAATAAAATCATCAATTTCGTCCCCCATCTTGGCTGAGGAGGTATTCTCCATGAAAGAAATCATTGCAGGGTCAATTTTCAATTTTGGTAACTGCTGATGCTCAAAGCTGCATCTGCATCCATGGAAACACATGTTACAATCACATCAGCTGTTTTGATCAGGATATGGCATTTAGTAATGTCAACACTTCAGAAACAAGCAACCTGCATGCAGAAAGAGCTTAAAGGACCACAGTCACGGTAATTTGAGTTACTTTGACCACTGACAAAATTCCCATTAAATTGAAGCCTGAATTTCAGCCGCCTCCTCCTCTTGCTAAGTCTCGGGAGAGAGACGTCTGAAAGCACTGGGCAATAATGCTCTTCGGTGACGTCACTACCCAAAAACCTGGTAGTGGTTCTGATTGGTTGCCGTGTCAATTTTTTTGCCAGACGCAAATAATTTATATAATTTTATTGCCAAACTTTCGCTGAAGATGGCAGAAGAAAATCGCAGGCTAATGCCACAAGACTTAAAGCCGTTTCTGGTGTATGCTTGACATTTGGGGTTCAAAACGTCAATCCGCAACAAGAAAAGGCACTGTCAAAATTTCTTAGTGGAAGTGATGTAATCGTAAACTTGCCTAAGGGATCTGGAAAGTCAGATGGCTCCACTCATGGGAATTGAACTTTCAAAGCAGCACAGCCATTTGCCAAATGAAAGCATAGTTGTAAGCAAAAGTTACCTGAAAAAAAAAGTCTGAAACCTTGCAGCAGTCCACTCGCAAAAATTATCATATGATTTTACTTTAAATATGTACGGCTAGCTAGCTCACTAAATCATTGGCATTAAACACTCCCTGAAATCTTTTTGTCTGGTTTTTCAACGACCATTCGCATGCATGAATGACCCTGAAATCAAACAAATTATTTCTGCACATATTTTTCTTGGGGCTATGGACTGAACATATACTTAAACCTATAAAACCTATTACCTTATAAAATAATTATAAGGTTTACTAGAAGTTTTGTTCAGTCTGTAGCCCCAAGACAAATAAGTTGACATGAAGATTTGCTTGCTCTCAGGGTCATTCATGCATATGAATGAATGTTGAAAAACCCGATCTGCCTGTCTTCAATTACAAATTTCAAGGAATATTTAATTCCAGTGTACTTGGTGAGCTAACCGAGCACACTGAAAGTTAAATGATAATTTTTACGAGTGATCGCTGCAAAGTATAAAAGAGTTCTTTTTGCAAATTTTGCAGACGGTCGGTAAGGAGGCGGAGATAATTGACGTCCACTAAAGCTTGGTTTTGTCTAGACGCTTTTGCGCTGAAGGTCACGTGTGAAATTTCATAAATTACCACATTTGATTCGTGACATCACCAGACAGCATTATTGCCGAGTGCTTTCAGACGTCTCTCTCCCAAGACTTAGCAAAAATAAGGAGGTGGCTGAAATTCAGGCTAGTTAAATTGAAGGAAACCTAAAAATAATACTTTGCAAAGATGGAAAAACACCAAAGAGATAGTAATAAACCATAAAGGAATAAGGATGGTTAAGGATGGAGAAGACTGACACGGATTACAAACAACGAAATTGAAAAATTTAGGCTAAACTTTTCAAACCGTTTAACCATGACTGTGCTCCTTTGAGTGTTCCTTTCAGCCTTCATGGCAGTCAAAGAGGCCTTGTTTTTCATTTGTACCTGGATTTTTTCTGTCCAAAGACAGCAGAAACTACAGACTGACATGATGCACTGAGAGACTGGTCACGTCAACATAATAAAAAATTAAATTTTCCATTTACATGCTGTTAAGTTGACATTCTTCTCTACTGAACGGGCAAGTAAAATTTCTCCAGGGCAAGTATGCCTGATCAGGCATACTTGCCCTGGAGAAATTTTACTTGCCCGTTCAGTAGAGAAGAATGTCAACTTAACAGCATGTAAATGGAAAATTTAATTTTTTATTATGTTGACGTGACCAGTCTCTCAGTGCATCATGTCAGTCTGTAGTTTCTGCTGTCTTTGGACAGAAAAAATCCAGGTACAAATGAAAAACAAGGCCTCTTTGACTGCCATGAAGGCTGAAAGGAACACTCAAAGGAGCACAGTCATGGTTAAACGGTTTGAAAAGTTTAGCCTAAATTTTTCAATTTCGTTGTTTGTAATCCGTGTCAGTCTTCTCCATCCTTAACCATCCTTATTCCTTTATGGTTTATTACTATCTCTTTGGTGTTTTTCCATCTTTGCAAAGTATTATTTTTAGGTTTCCTTCAATTTAACTAGCCTGAATTTCAGCCACCTCCTTATTTTTGCTAAGTCTTGGGAGAGAGACGTCTGAAAGCACTCGGCAATAATGCTGTCTGGTGATGTCACGAATCAAATGTGGTAATTTATGAAATTTCACACGTGACCTTCAGCGCAAAAGCGTCTAGACAAAACCAAGCTTTAGTGGACGTCAATTATCTCCGCCTCCTTACCGACCGTCTGCAAAATTTGCAAAAAGAACTCTTTTATACTTTGCAGCGATCACTCGTAAAAATTATCATTTAACTTTCAGTGTGCTCGGTTAGCTCACCAAGTACACTGGAATTAAATATTCCTTGAAATTTGTAATTGAAGACAGGCAGATCGGGTTTTTCAACATTCATTCATATGCATGAATGACCCTGAGAGCAAGCAAATCTTCATGTCAACTTATTTGTCTTGGGGCTACAGACTGAACAAAACTTCTAGTAAACCTTATAATTATTTTATAAGGTAATAGGTTTTATAGGTTTAAGTATATGTTCAGTCCATAGCCCCAAGAAAAATATGTGCAGAAATAATTTGTTTGATTTCAGGGTCATTCATGCATGCGAATGGTCGTTGAAAAACCAGACAAAAAGATTTCAGGGAGTGTTTAATGCCAATGATTTAGTGAGCTAGCTAGCCGTACATATTTAAAGTAAAATCATATGATAATTTTTGCGAGTGGACTGCTGCAAGGTTTCAGACTTTTTTTTTCAGGTAACTTTTGCTTACAACTATGCTTTCATTTGGCAAATGGCTGTGCTGCTTTGAAAGTTCAATTCCCATGAGTGGAGCCATCTGACTTTCCAGATCCCTTAGGCAAGTTTACGATTACATCACTTCCACTAAGAAATTTTGACAGTGCCTTTTCTTGTTGCGGATTGACGTTTTGAACCCCAAATGTCAAGCATACACCAGAAACGGCTTTAAGTCTTGTGGCATTAGCCTGCGATTTTCTTCTGCCATCTTCAGCGAAAGTTTGGCAATAAAATTATATAAATTATTTGCGTCTGGCAAAAAAATTGACACGGCAACCAATCAGAACCACTACCAGGTTTTTGGGTAGTGACGTCACCGAAGAGCATTATTGCCCAGTGCTTTCAGACGTCTCTCTCCCGAGACTTAGCAAGAGGAGGAGGCGGCTGAAATTCAGGCTTCAATTTAATGGGAATTTTGTCAGTGGTCAAAGTAACTCAAATTACCGTGACTGTGGTCCTTTAAGCTCTTTCTGCATGCAGGTTGCTTGTTTCTGAAGTGTTGACATTACTAAATGCCATATCCTGATCAAAACAGCTGATGTGATTGTAACATGTGTTTCCATGGATGCAGATGCAGCTTTGAGCATCAGCAGTTACCAAAATTGAAAATTGACCCTGCAATGATTTCTTTCATGGAGAATACCTCCTCAGCCAAGATGGGGGACGAAATTGATGATTTTATTAAGCAATTAATCAAAACTATAACAAAATTCTCGAACGTGATTGGCTATCAGCAGCTTGATTTGAGCATTAATTGGACAGTTGCACACGTCATGCTTGTAGTTGGACAGTGCGCGCCATTTTGCGCGCGCTGTTTCATCGCACTTTGTTGAGTAAACTGCTAGGTTTTTTCAGCAGTCATAACAACATTTTAAAATCGTTCAGCGCTCAATCAATGCTTTGTTCGTTTCTCGAATTTTGTCATAGTTTTGATTAATTGGTAGCAGGACATTGTGTCGTCCAATTCAGTCTGTAATCATACTTGTGATAAACAAATCGGACTCCCACTTCGCGGTCGTCTGATTTTGTTAATCACTCATATGATTACAGACCAAATTGGACTCCACTCAGTCCTATTACCATTATAAATAGAAGATCAACAGTTTGGAAAAAATGGTATGAGAATTGTGCTACATACATACATGTATGCTTCACCGCAGATAAAACAAGACTTACAGCCGTCATTTGAAAAACAACTAAAAAGTAAATAAATGTGGGCTAATGACTTGGAAAAAAACAATATGGATCCCTCATAGATCATTTTACATAAGACAATAATTTATGTCACTGTCATAGCATTATTTTCTGATTTTGGTATAGTTTTGCTGAGTTACAATCAGAGAAGGAAGAGCTAGAAAAGAAGTACATCCATGTGCTGCAGATTCTGGAGAGTGAGAAGACTGCTAAATGGCAGTTGCTTCAACAGTGTGAGGAGCAGGCAGAATTAGTGTCCAGCCTAAAGTCTGAGGTATTTTATGTCAAGCTCAAGTTTGTATAAACTGACCCATGTCGATTAAGATGAGGTGATTCAAATACAGCTGTATGTTGAAAGAATAATGATATTGATAAGGATAACGATAACGATAACGATAATGATAACGATAACGATAACGATAACGATAACGATAACGATAACGATAACGATAACGATAACGATAACGATAACGATAACGATAACAATAATGATAATAATGATAATAAAAAACATTTATATAGCGTTTTTTCCTGAGGTCCAAAAACCCTTCACAGTTGGCGGGTTAAAAATCATATTATAACATAGATTGGACCGTGCGTGCACTCTGATTGTTCAAAAACCTGTTTTATCAGAGTATAAAACATAGAAAAACCGTGTTTTATTGTTTTGCGCACGTAAAATCAATATCATAAAGCAACTGAAGAAGCCTAAGCTGTGTATTACACTGTGATAAAACACTCCAGTCATTTGAGAACACTTGAGAAATGTAGAAAACACTTGCCTGCGGCTCATGCTTGCTACATTTCCCTCGTGTTCTCAAATGCCTGTCGTGTTTTATCGGCTTAGGCTTCTTTATTTGTTAAATATACAATATAATCATTAAAAATATTAAATTACTATAAACAAAAACTATAAACTAGTGAGACAATCTCAGATAGTGCAGAGTGTTATGCAGGACTGTAAGTACGTTTTGAGTCATCTGCTGCCTGTATGTAACTTGTTATTTCAAGGCCCAAAAATAACTTACAATTACTGTTTGTCAAGACGGTTTTAAATTTTACTGTGGTGCTTTACATTGAATTTCGTTCATTCTAAATTCATTAATACGTTGAATTGGCAAACGTGATAATTTTAGTTTTTCAACACCAACAGTTGTAACTTGATACTTTTGTTTTTCTCGCAAAGTTTGTAACATGATACCCTTGTTTTCTCAAAAACATACAAAGAAGATATGCTCGCTTTTTTTCCCGAGAAAAATGAAATCATGTTTTTACCTTATAAAAAAATTGGAAGAAGAATGATTTTGTTTCAATCAAGAGGCAAATTTTCATTTCATCGATAAACAATTACTAATTTAATTATCAAATAGTCACGTCGTGTCTCGGAATAGCACATTCTTATTAGGTTGCCACCGTTGGTGTTAACAGTAAACCAGTTTCAAAATACACAATGATGTCGATTAATACAACCGAGAAGCATTTCAACATGACCAAAATTATATCCTACATCGCTGAATGAGTCCCCTCAATGACTGACTAAATTTATTTGCGGTTTCTGTAAGTGCCACAGTGTCTACAGCAATATTTGAGAAGTTTCTTTTGTCACGACATTACTAATTTTAATGCCACTAACTCAGAAATGTTTCGGGTGAATACATTTGTGAACTTCTTGTTCTCTATCATATGAGAGAAAATACAAGCGGCTGGGGCGATCCATTCGTTTCCCTGTTTAAAGCTTAGCAAACACGAAATAGTTGAAAACAGCACACGGCATTTTTCAACCGAGCTAGGGATGATTCCAAAAGATACCCTGTCACAAAAGCGTTCTTTGCACTAAAAGAAGGAACTGATATTACCTGAAATATAACTGCTATCGCCCGTTAAGACGAGAGTATTGCACGCATGAATCTAAACTCGAGAACGGATAGTATCATGCTGACAATGCTACAGCGCATGCGTGTTGCATACTGTGTTCAACCACAAGGAAAAGCACTAAATGTTAGTGTATAATTGTGTATGAAATGTATCGTTTACCTAACATATAGTTAACACTAACGCTAATCAATCTGCCCATGCGTTTCGTGTAAAATCGCTTATGTTCTTAAGAAAATAGTACCACTAGGATAACAAGAGAAGATTGGAACCATATATAGTTTTGTGATGTTATTTAAGAAGAAATGTAAGTATAGTACATTTTACGTAGCAATCAAAGGTACCTACCCCACCCCCTCAAACAAGGCTAATTAATTAATTGAAATTAATTAATTAAACAAACATTAAAGTTTACCACCTTATTGCCTTAGTGTCTTAGTGCCATAGTGCCATAGTGCGTTAGTGGCGTCAACCCCCAAACCATCCCAATAGTGCACTCTGCACTTAAAAGGAATATTATAAAAAGTAAAATACTTTTATGGTAATATTGTTTCAATAAAAAGTCACTGTCCATTGTAAGCCTGTAAAAATAAATGTCTCTTAAGTTTCTGTTTAAAAGTTTCTACTGATTGCAAATCTTTTATTGACTGTGGAAGGTCATTCCAAAGTACTGCAGAAGCCAACGCAAAAGACCGACCACCATATGACTTAAGATTGAACACAGGTTTCATTAAAAGATTTTTGGTAGATGAGCGCAGTGATCTCAAAGGGTTATAGGGTATAAGAAGGTTGGTTAAATATAATTTGGAGCTTGCTTGTTGAGTGCTTTAAATGTGATTAAAAGAATTTTAAATTTGATCCGCTGTTCAATAGAATAGTGTGAACCTAAGAAATCAACAGTGATAGAGTGGTTTTCATTTGAGTGTCGAAAAGTAATTGGTTTTTGCACTTTCTACGCCACAAAAAATTAAAAATTTGCACCACTTTTTCATCCAGTCAGAAGTACAACCAAAACCAATCATGATGCGTTCGCATGCATTTTCCCGCGCTTTGCGTCAGCTACCTGTAATTACTTTGAGTTTTGATTGGTTCACTGTATTGTCTGTGACCTTTGTGATTGGCTAGAGTGCTTACTTTGGTTTGGGTTTTCAGGGCTCGAAATTGCGACCAATATGGTCGCCAATGCGACTAACTTTTTCTCCTTGGCGACTAAAATTTTTGTTTAGTCGCAGTTTGGCGACCTTTTGCATGATTTAGAAGTATAATAAAGCATTGAAGTTAAAATAAACTCGTCCTGCTTTGCGTTCGTCGTAAAAGAATGGGCCAAATCGCATAAAAAAGCCACGTTCCCTCTAAACTTTACGGACTCCTGTTCGCAATATTTTCTGCGACGCCATTAGAGTTTCTCTCCATGGAACCACACAGGAGCAGCAGGAGCCACACAATTTTTGCAAAAAGACCGCTGAACAATAGCAATTTTGAAAAGAAAAGGTAAGCTTTAGAATCAAAGGTAATCAAGTGTTTAGATGAAGCTTGGGGAAATATAGCGTTGTTTCGTTGATTGCGTGACGTGCGCTCATGGCTCGGAAGTGGTTGCCTAGCACGTAATCGAAATCTGCCCCGATCAAATTTCTTTCCAGGATAAAAATAGCCGCGTTGGGAACGATAACGCTGTGTTTATTTCGTAAGTTTGCGAGCATTTTTTAGTTTCTCTGTACAAAGCTTAACTCAACAACGATATATTTATTAAAACTGTAGAAATTGTACGCGAAAACTGAGAAGTCATTTTATCTCTACTGCGAAAACGAAGCCAGCATTTTTTATGCTAAAATACAGGTAAATCTCTGTTTTCGGCGAAACATGCAAGTTGGGCGCCGCCGCGCGAAATGAAAAGTGTTACATTATTAAAAAGAAATGGATAAGTCGAAAAAATACTTATTGTATGTATGTGTCCCAAGCCATACCAGACAATATCAAACACTTTCAACAAGCGGAACCCGAACATTATTTTGATCATACAAACTGGCGACTTAAATTTGCATCTGGCGACTATATTTCTTCAGTTAGTCGCCAAAAGGCGACCTAACGATTTTTTTAATTTCGAGCCCTGGTTTTATGACACTCAATAGGCCTTTTGCAACAGTTGGTCACGTGACCGATAATTTCTAAACTTTTAGCTACAGCAAAATGAATTTCAGAGCTGGAAAGAGCATGTTTTAAATAACCAGGACACCAATTTTCAGACCAATGCCGTATAAGGTTGAGATTTAATGACGATTTGAATATTGCAAAAATTAGAAGGTTTTGTATGGAAGCGAGGAAGCTTTGCCCTCCAGAAACCTTTTCTGTTATTAAACACTACCAAAAGAAGCTGCCGGCATATAACCATTGGCGATAGAAAGAGGGTTAAAATATTAGGAAAAATGGAAATTTCTAGGCCCTTACACCGAAAGGCAAAGATTTTATGGCAACTTGAAAACTTGCAAAATTACAAGGATTTGTATGGAAAACCACTGGAGCGTGACTGGTGGGCAAAGCGACTTCTTTTCATACAAATCCTTCTAATTTTTAACGTCCATAAAAATTCCCCCTTAAAAGATGTAAACCTGAAAATTTGCATGTAAGCTTATTTGGAACTGTTCTTTCCATTTCTGATAACATTATGCATTACCAATGATTAATCAGTGTGTTCTTGAAAAGCACGTCACGTGACCAACTGTTGCAAAAGGCCTATTGAAAATCACTCTAATTAAGCTGTGGTACTTACAAACACCATCAGTGAAAAAATAAGACTATAACAATAACAGTGCAGTGTAATGAACGGTCAAATGAATATCAATAATTAGCTCTTATTAACCAAGCAGGAGGTCTGTATGGGAGAATCTTGACTAAGGTCATGAGTACAGACTGAAAACAGTGAGGTCTGAACATATGATCAAGGTCAAGATTCTCCCATATAGGTCTACCAAATAAGTTTGGTTAATAAGATGTTTATTATATTGCAAACAAGAGAAATTTAATTTGTTTAATGTAACTGGTTTGTACTTAATGACATTTTGCTTGTGATTGGTGATGATATTAAAGATGAAACAAATTGACCCTTGCTCACCATAGAGTCTCCAGTAGCTCAGTGGTTAGAGCATCCGACTAGATCACGAGGGTTGTGGGTTCAAATCCCATGTGGGACTCGGATTTTTTCTGAGGTCTCCATAAATTCAATATCAGATTGGTGATGAGCTGATTTTAATTCTGCCAAAGCTTGCTTGTCCTCTTTACTTTTTTTTCTCATCAGGCTTTTGCCACTTCCATAAAATAAATAAGTATAGTTAGATTTTGCACTTTAGTTTGCAACTTTTTCACCGCAAAACATAACCAGTCTAAATGCCGGTCTAGATGGGAAATCTAGTATTCGGAAAAGTGCTAGAGTCAATGGTTGTTGGGTCAGTTCAGATGATCAGTCGACTAGATAGCGAAAATATGTTCCAGATGTTTAAAATATTTGCCATCTGTCATAATGGTGGAGCAAGGAGCTCTAACCTCGTTGGCAGTCGCGTATTCGCCATATAGATTCAAAGTGTGTGTGATTTTTGCAAAGGTCCATGTATTCGACCAGCTAGCCTTTGACAACAAGTAACTAGTGCCATCAGAAAAGAATGTTTCATAGCTCAACAACAGCAAATGGCCATGAGTTGTGGAAAGTACTATTTTTAACAGTACTCTTAGTGTGGGGGTCACTGTTTTATGTTCTAACTTTGAATCTTACTTGTATTGGACAAAGCATCATTATGCAAAGCTTAACTGAAAAAGTTGATCTGTACAGGTTGCAAGTCTTCGAAAGCAAAAGACAGTTGAGGCACGAGAGGAAGAAAGTGAGGAAATAAAACACATAAAAAAGGTATTCAGTTTACTTACATGTACTCTAAATGTGGTCTAAAATGCACTGCCCCTTGACAAGAATAATTTTTTAAACCTATAACATTGCAGCCCAGTAGCCAAAAGGTTAATAATTTATTCTTAAATCCTAATACAAGCAAGGCTGCTACCTAACAAACATTTCAAGTAGCCCAGAAGGGCAAAAGCCAAAAAGTTAAGAGCCCAACAGGTAATGTTTTGGGAGCTGCTGCAAAAATTTAGGCGCCCAAAGGACTTTCTTGGGTGCCCCAGGCTGCTGGGCTCCTGTTAGGCAGCAGCCTTGACAAGATACAATGGTGCAACATTTCATGTGTCATTGCATGTAACAAAATTTCTGCTCCCGATTCGACATTGTACCTTGAACATCATCCTACATGCACTGTGGAATAATTATTGTTACATGCAGCAATTTTATGGTGATCATAGAGCAACTTAGAAATTCCTTGCAATGATGCACTGTATGTCCAGACCTTTAAACTCAAAGAATATATTCATAAAACCTTTGTTTGTGACTATAAATTAAAT